>ML107531.1:76668-92257 GCA_003697995.1 Taxidea taxus jeffersonii | reverse complement strand
ATGTACACCCCCTACAACTCTGTGATCCCACGTCTGGTTAACGACCACAGAGAAACACGGGCGTGCATTTCAGAATGTTGACCACAGGGCCTTGTTAAGAGTAAACATACTGGGGCGCCTGGGTGGCTCAGTGGGGTAAAGCCTCTGCCTTCGGCTCAAGTCGATCCCAGGCTCCTGGGATCGAGCCCCACATCGGGCTCTCTGCTCGCCAGGGAGCCTGCTTCCCTTCCTCTCTCTGCCTGCCTCTCTGCCTACTTGTGATCTCTGTCTGTCAAATAAATAAACAGAAATCTTTAAAAAAATTAAAAAAGAGCAGACATACTGAAAACCTGAATGTCCATCATTAGATAAATGGCAGCTAGAACACAAGGCATCATTTCAATGCAGTAAGTTCATATTAACAACACCACAGAAGGAACTCCAAGACTGGTTGTCATATTTTTTTAATCAAATTGAGGAAGAATGCACATGATAATACTTCCATAAATGCACACAGTAGTAAATCGTTTGTATGGTAAAATCCTAAGGAAAAGTCTGAAAGGATACACACCGAACTTTATTTAAGGTTTGGTGTCCTTTTTATATTAAATTGCATGAAAGGCTGCCTTTCAGGGTCCAGGCAGGATCACTGCTACCATTCTAGTTATTTCGAGCAGAGGGAATTTAACATGGAGAATTGAGTACTAAAGTGAGGAAGAGCTAAACGGGGAAGTTCAGTAATTATATGCTGACCCTGCCCCTGCGGTGCATTCCAGCACCAAGGGCCTCTGCTTCCTGCTGCATCATTGAAGACACCGTCACAGTTGGTTCTGGATCTACCAGATGTGTGAACTAGACTGGGGCTCTGTGCCCAGGGCCACACCAGCAACTCCCAACACATGTTGCACTGGATCCTTATCTCTGTTCCTTGCCATCTGATCTCCTGCCAGGGCCTCCTTTTGGCAGAATCTAACGGGAAGCCTAAGAAATGTAGGGGAGAAACGTCAAGAGATCACAGCATGTAGGTCACAGGCTTTCAGCCTCAACAATAAAAAGCAGCCCTTAGAAGTGAGCATGTGGAGCTGAAAGACAGACCTTCTAAAGGTCTCAATCTGGTCTAGATGAGTCTGTATTCCCTCTGCCTCTCACCATTGTATTTCAGCCTCCCTTCCAAAATGATCTGGTGTTTCAGTGCAGTCCCTATCAAAATTCCGTTGGCATTTTGCACAGAAATACCAAAAACCCAAAAGTCGTATGGAAACACAGAAGACCCCAAGAAGCCAAAGCAATCTTGAGAAAGAAGAACAAAGATGGAGGTATCCCACTGCCTGGTTTCAAGCTATATTACAAAGTTGTAATATAGTGATCGGAACAGTGGGGTACTGGCATTAAAAACAGACATATAGACTAATGGAACAAAATCCAAAGCCCAGAAATAAACCCAGGTATATATGGTCAACTAATATTTGACAAGGCAGCCAAGAATACTCAAGGAGAAAAGACAGTCTCATCACTGAATGGTGATAGGAAAACTGGATATTGACATGCAAAAGAATGAAATTAGACCCATCTTACACCACTCAAAGAAATCAACTTGAGTTGAGTTAAAGACTTAACTGTAAAACTTGAAGCCATAAAATTCACAGAAGAAAGCATAGGGAACAGCTCCTTCGTACTGTTCTCCACAATAATGTTTTAGGATGACATCAGAAGCATAGGCAGCAAAACCAAAATCAACAAGTGGAACTACATCATTTTCTGTGCAGCAAAGACAACCATGAACAAAACAGAAAGGCAACTCCGAATGGGAGAAAATATCTGCAAACCATATATCTAAGAAGGGACTGATATCCAAAACATATAGGGAAATCTTACAACTTAATAAAAAAAAAAATAATAATCTGGGGCACCTGGGTGGCTCCGTAGGTTAAGCACTTGACTCCTGGTTTTGGCTCAGGTCATGATTTCAGGGTCACAAGATCGAATCCTGCCTCACATTCCACACTCAGCGCAGAGTCAGCTTGGGAGTCTCTCCCTCTCCCTCTCTGTCACCTCTTGCCCCCCACCCCTGCTCAAACATGTGCGTTCTCTCTATCTCTCTCTCAAATAAATAAAATATTTTAAAATAATAATAATAATCCAACTTAAAAATGGGCAAAGAGGCCAAATAGACATTCTTCCAAGGAAGACATACAAATGGTCAACAGGTGCACGAAAAGACACTCAGCATCACTCATAATCAGGGAAAAGCAAAGGAGAACCACAATGAGATACCATCTCACACCTGTTAAGATAGGGGTTATCAAAAGGACAAGAGATCACAAGCACTGGAGAGGATGTGGAGGAAGGGGGACCCTTGTGCACTGTTGGAGGGGGTTTAAACTGGTTCAGCCACTAAGGAAAACAGTGTGCAGTTTCCTCAAAAACTTTAAAAACGGAGCTACCCTATAATCCAGCAACTCTGCTTCCACACAGACATCTGAAAGAAGACATGACACCAGGTGAAATAAGTCAATCACAAAAAGACAAATAATGAAAGACAAATAAGTCACAAAAAATACTATACAATTCCACATATGTGAGGCACCTAGAATAGTCAAATTCACAGACACATGAGGTAGAATGGTGATTCCCACGGGCCGGGGAAGGGGAAATGAGAGCTCATTTAATGCATACATTTAATGCGTACAAAGTTTCCATTTGGAAAGATGAAAAAGTTCTGGAGATGGAGAGTGGTCATGGTCGCACAACAGCGTGAATGTACTTAATACCACTGAACTGTATATGGAAAATGGCTAAAATGATTCATTTAATGTTATGTGTATTTTCCCACAATAAAGGAATGCTTAAAAAAAAAAGAAATCATTACCATTAGCTTTGGTCTCAATTCATCTTAACACACACAAATAGCCTTGTCTTAATTTTGTAGAAGAGGGGGTCTTAATTCCACTTCATGGATGGAGCAAAGGGTTCAGCGTGTGGTTAAAATTAGATCAGTAAGCAGACAAAACCCCTACAGGTGGCAGTGATGATCTGAAGGGGCATAAGGGAAGCCATCCCCTGGGTCTGGTGCTCAAAAGAATTTGTTGTGCTCATAGTTGACAAAACTCAACTTTTCAGCTTGTCTACTTGTTTTTTGTGAGCAGCTCTATTCTGGTGGGCAGTGGTCTTTTCTGATCATGTTATCCAGCAGTGAACCCCCAGGAGGTCAGGTACATTGCTTCTCTTGGCCTCTCTCTTCCGACACTTCACAGCGACACTCGGGTTTGGATGCTGATGGCCATCAGAGATCATCACTGTTGTTGTGAGTGAATGCAAGACGGACTCCACCAAGACCCACCATTTTGAAGCCCATACTTAGAAATAGAGACCCCAAGACCCAGAACAGGCAGAGAATAAAAAGAACTGTAGGCACTGAAGTCAGATGGGGTCTTCTTGAATTTTCCATCAGGGCTTTCTTGAGCTGGTAATTGGTGAGTCCAGGGGCCTTGGCCTCACTTGATCTGCTTGTAGGTGGAAGAAGGCCTCTGTGCCCTAAAGATCAGTAAGCATCGGTGGGGTGCTGGGAGAGGGTGAGGGAGGGGCTGCCACACCCACAAGCCTCCTCTTGGAGACTCAGTTCACTTGGCTCCTGAGGCAAGGAGCCTCCTTCTTGGCCACCCATGAGATGCCACATCCTCTCCAGCAGGGGGCGTCCAGCATCAGTCTTGTCTTCCTAAACAAAAATTGGTGTGAAACGCAGCCATCCGGGCTCCAAAGGCAAGGTTTTTCTGATTTGTATTTCACCCTTTCCCTGGTGAGCCTGGATCCTGGCCTGAAATGCAGCTACTTGGCCGGCATCGTAATCCTCCGAATGAATCTTGCTTCCCTCTCCCTGTGGGGTCTGCTCCTCCCTGGACCTCCCTGGACCTCAGGGTGCTGGCCCCATTTGCTTCACCAGGAATGGGTGCCCTTGCCACGTGAGACCATTCCTGCCTGATTCCAGGAATGGCTGCTGTCTGGAAATCCCTGCTGTGTTCCACTCCTGCTCATGCAAACAGGCCTTCAGGACAATGATGCAGATAAAATCCAAGTTCCTACACATTGGAAAAGTGATTTTTTTTTTTGGTCTAATTATTATTGTTCAATCAAGGTTGCTACTAGCCATACCTATTCCCAGTATCTTGGCTCTACCCAATCCCCCAGGCTGGGCCCATGAGGTCTCAGCCTGCCTGGAGCTGAGTGTCCACCAAAGCCTTCAAGAGTCCCCATTGTTGAAAAGACAACTCTATCTTCATGTCCTTCTGAAGGTTGCCAGAGGCACCCTAGGGGTAGTAGCCAGCACTGGCAGCCCCAGCCTGTCTGAATTAGCAGGATGCAGGCTTTTACTGTCAGACATGAGCGCAGGGTTTCATCCCAACTGATTTATCTCCCCAGCAAACATCAGAGAAAAGCAGTATATTTTCCGTTGTTCTGTAACACACCTTTCTTTTCCATGTCTTTCTCTTCTTTCAGCCTTGAGGTTCTCTCCCAGTTCTTCCTTTGCTCAAGGAAAGTCGCTTTTCTGAGATACTAGGCTAAAATGTGATGCCAGGACAGGATGGAAAACAGAAGGGACCCAAATTTATATGGGATTTTGGCAAATGCAAATGATGATGGCTCAGATTGGTGTGGTAATGGTAGAGTCCTCCACAGGTGCCAGCTGTTTGCAAACTTGGACAAAACCTACGCTGGATTCTGTGATGGTTTTAAAATACACTTGACCCTTGAACAACATGAGTTTGAACTGTGCGGATCCACATATATGGAGATTTTTTTTTTTAAGATTTTTTAAATTTATTTGATAGGGAGAGACACAGTGAGAGGGAACACAGGCAGGAGGAGTGGGAAAGTCAGAAGCAGGCTTCCTGCCGAGCAGGGAGCCCGATGCGGGGCTTGACCCCAGGACCCTGGGATCATGACCTGAGCCGAAGGCAGACGCTTAACGACTGAGCCACCCAGGCGCCCCTGGAGATTTTTTTTAATGTAAATATACTACAGTACTCTATGTATTTTTTCTTCCTTATGACTTTCTTAATAACGTTCTCTTTTCTCTAGCTTACTTTATAGTAATACATACAACATGCAAAATGCATGTTAATTGACTGTTTATGTTATTGTAAGACTTCTGGTCAACAGCAGGTTATTATTAGTAGTTAAGTTTTGGGGGAGTCAAAAGTTATATGCAGATTCTCAACTACACAGGGGAAAATAAATTATTAGTTTTTTAAGCCACTAAGGTCTCGGGAGGGGGGCAGGAGAGGAGTGGATAATTTGTTATGCAGCAGCAGCTAACTGATACAGACTCATCATGCACACTAAAATTAACTCCAAGATAGATTAAAGATGTGTATGGAGACATTCATTCAGTGGTGGTATGCGGGAGGTGGTCTTCAGTTCAGTCTACTCAGAAGCTACCTGCTGGGTAAGCAAGATGACTACAGTCACCAGAGCAGACAGACAGCTGGTTGGTCCCCATACGTGGCTCCTTCCATAAGCCTTGGCCCAGGTGCAGGGATAAGACTGACTGGCTGGCTTGGCAAGCAATGAGTATAGGTGCTTGAATCCATACGTACATGTGATTGGCACCCTTGAAAAGAAACAGGGAGTCTCAGTCTGCTTGGCTCTGCCCAGAACAACTTGTACATAATCATCATCATTCAAACACTGTGAGATGATTCTCAACTGTTCCAGTCAACTGGAGGGAAATGCCAGAATAAATCATTCTAGCTACAGAATCAACACCAGGGGAGGAGAGGTAGGAGTTTAAAAAAAAATGAAGAAAACTATAAAGGGTAAGTATCCTCCCCTTCCAAAGTGGAGAAATCAAAAGATACAGCCTATGGCTAATAAAATAAGAAGTAGAGGGATACATATGTTTTTTGAACTACCAAGGCAACCAATAAGAAAAGTAAAAATCTCTTCTGTTGGGATAGGAATGTGATAAAAGGGAGGTAAGTCTTATCCACTGTAGCAATAAATCAACTGATATATCAAATCTTGAGATCTAAAAAACATTGGTATAAGAATAGTTTTTTAATGAAATGAAGGAAGCCATCAGAAAAATTAGCAATAGAAATAGTTAAAAGGGAATGAGTCTGCAGTTAGAGTTGGAGCAGGTTGTCACTGTTTCACACCTCAAGAACTTCCTTATCATTTGCTTTCTTTGCTGAATGTAGTATTTTGGATTTTTTTAAAAAAATTTATTTATTTTAGAGAGAGAGAGAGAGAGCAAGTGAGCAAAGGGAGGCAGAGGGAGATATCATCTCCAGTGGACTTCGTGCAAGCACAGAGCCTCATGCAGGGATTGATCCCGTGACCCTTGAGACCATGACCTGAGCCAAAACCAAGAGTCAGATGCTTAACCCATGAAGCCCCCCAAGGGCCCCTGCAAATGTAGTATTTTGAAAAAATTCAAATTTTACAGAAATTCCAATTTGTTTCCACCTTTAATCTATTTAACATACTGCTTTTGTGTTTTCAAACAGGGAGCATTTGTATAATGTAATATACACAAACAAACCACTTACCCTTAAATTAACCCTGTGAGGGAAAAGAAATTATCTCTCATTACCAGGTAGGAAAAGTGAATTGAGAAATACTAATGACTTGCCCAAGATCACTTAAGTAAATAACTTCCTTAAGAATTATAACTCCTTAAAACATTGATCACTTCTGGGTCAGTCCATTAAGCATCAGATTCTTTTCTTTTTTTTAAGATTTTATTTATTTATTTGACAGACAGAGATCACAAGTAGGCAGAGAAGAAGGCAGAGAGAGGGGGAAGCAGGCTCCCCACTGAGCAGAGATTCAAATGAGGGGCTGGATCCCAGGACCCTGGGATCATGACCTGAGCTGAAGGCAGAGGCTTTAACCCACTGAGCCACCCAAGCGCCCAAAAGCATCAGACTCTTGGTTTCAGCTCAGATCATGATCTTGGGTCGTGGAATGAGCCCCATGGCAGGTTCCACATTCAGCTGGTGGTCTGCTTGGGATTCTCTCTCTCCTCTCCCTCTGCCCCTCCATCCACCCATGCATGCACTCTTTCTCTCTCAAATAAATGCAATAATTAAAAAAAAAAAAAAGCCACTGACCATTTCTTACAAGTGTCCATGAGGTAAAGAGTCCCACTTTACAGATGAAAATGTAATAGCAACAAAGATACACAGTTCCCTTCTCCAGGATTCTAAGGGCATAGTGGATGGCCATGGCTCCTATTTCTTTCCTGTTTTGTTGCTTTCTTGGTGGGAACCAGTGACCATCAACACAGCATCTGAAAGCTGGAAACAAGAGGAAGCAAGTGAGGTGTGAAGGCCTCATCATAAACTTTGATGGGAGTATTATTAACCACATTCTACAGGTGGGGCCATAACACTAGGGAGTAATAAGCATTGTGCTCACTGAGGCCACACAGCAGGTCAATGGTGGCTTGGGTATTTGAATCGGTGTTGGGGCACTGGAGTCATGCCTCTGTCATTAAGGGGAGAAACTGGAAGGAAAAAAGGAAGTTTGCTTGCCTGTGAATGGATGCTATGGCTGTGTAGTAAATCTGCCTCTAATATCCATATGGTTTAAGGCAATGATCTTCTCTCCTCTGATCCTCCATGTTCTCATCTGTAAAAGGAGACAGTGAGCTAGATTATCTCCCTTTGGACCTTGAACTTGATTTTAGCTTAGCTATTGAAATCAGGTAAAGAAAATAAATTAAAAGATTCTACTGGGAAGGAAGAAATAAAATTACCTTTATTCACAGAGAATATGGTCATCTTTGTGGGAAATCTTAAATCTATTTTTTGAAGTTATTGGAACAAGTAAGTAAGTTTGGCAAGGATCCAAGATACAAGATCAATATAAAAATTTCCATTGTATTTCTCTAGGTAGCAATGAACAGTTAAGAAATTAAAATTTTAAAATACCATTTATAGGAGGCGCCTGGGTGGCTCAGCGGGTTAAGGCCACTGCCTTCGGCTCGGGTCATGATCCCAGAGTCGTGGGATCGAGCCCCGCATCGGGCTCTCTGCTCTGTGGACAGCTTACTTCCTCCTCTCTCTCTCTGCCTCTCTGCCTACTTGTGATCTCTGTCTGTGAAATAAATAAATAAATAATCTTAAAAAAAATAAAATAAAGTACCATTTATAATCTTACAAAAAAATAGGAAATACTTAGGGATAGTTCTGAAAAAAAGATCCCAAAGACCTGTATGCTCAAACTACAAAACATCACAGAGAAAAATTTAAAAAGAGCTAAATAACTGGGAGATGTACAATATTCATAAGACTCAATCTTGCTAAAATGTCAGTTCTCTCCAAATTGGTAAACACATTTGGTGCATCCTCAGACAAAATCCCAGCAGACTTTTGGAGAAACTAATTAGCGAAGCCTAAAATTCCTATGGAAATGCAAAAGCCCTAGAAAATAACTCTGAAAAAGAACAATTTGGTGGGCTGATTTCAAGATTCATTGTAAATCTATACTAATCAGGACAGCATGGTATTTGCATCAAGTCAGACAAAAGAGATCAATAGGACAGAAAATAGAATCCAGATACAGACCCACACATGTGTAGACAACTGACTTTTGGAAAAGGTGCAAAGGTGGAGAAGGCATAGTCTTTTTCTAAAATGTGGCTAGAGGGATGCCTGGGTGGCTCGGTTGGTTAGGCAGCTGCCTTCGGCTCAGGTCATGATCCCAGCGTCCTGGGATCGAGTCCCACATCGGGCTCCTTGCTCACCAGGGAGCCTGCTTCTCCTTCTGCCTCTGCCTGCCTCTCTGTCTGCCTGTGCTCTCTCTCTCTCTCTATCTCTCTCTCTAACAAATAAAATCTTTAAAAAAATAAAAATAAAATAAATAAAATAAAATAAAATGTGGCTAGAAAATTTATTTATCCATAGGAAAAGAAATTAACATATATACCTTGCATCATATATAAAATTAATTCAAAATGGAACAGAAACCTAAATGTAAAACTTAAAACTTCCTGAAGAAAATGTAGGAGAAAATCTTTGTGACTTTAAGGCAGGTAAAGATTTCTTAAGATATGACATCAAAAGAATGATCCATTAAAGGGCATTGTGGTAGACTGGACTTCATTGAAATTGAACACATTTGCTCTACAAAAAAACACTGTTATGAGATGAAAAGACAAGGCACAGTCCATGAGAGTGTATTTGCAGAGCATACATCTGATAGGATACTTATATCCAAAATAAATATACATATATATATATTATATATATATAGCTTTCAAAACTCAATAATAATCCTATTCAAAAATAGTAAAAAGATGTGAATAGATATTTCTACAAAGAAATTTCACAAAAGGCCAGTAAGTACATAAAAAGATGCTCAACATCATTAATCACGAGGGAAATGCAAATCAAAACCACAATGAAATACCACCTCACACCCATTAGGATGGCTACTTTCAAAAACAATGGAAAATATGAAGCATTGAGGTAGAGAAACGGAAACCCTCATACATTGTGGTGGAAATGCAAAATGTTACAGTCATTATATAAAAATATGGCAGTTCCTCAAAAGGTCAAGCACAGAATTACCATACAGGTCAGCATATAGAGTTATGAGGTTGGAGAGCTATGTAATGGATATAGTGTTTCTCTGTAGAACAGATGATAAAAAAAGTTTTGAAAATAGATAGTGGTAATGGTTGATCAACATTGTGAATGTACTTAATGCTACTGAACTGTACCTTTAAAATGGCTAAAATGATTTTATGTTACATATATTTTACCATAACAAAAAACTCAATAGTAAGATGACACACACCCATATTTTAAAAAAAAAAAAAAAATGGGCAGGGGCTTCTGGGTAGCTCAGTCAGTTAGGCAGCTGACTCTTGGTTTTGGCTCAGGTCATGATCTCAGGGTCCTGGGACCAAGCCATGCATCAGGCTCTGCACTCAATGGGAAGTCTGTTTGTGGGTTCTCTCTCTCCCTCTGCCCCTCTCCTTGCTTCCTCTCTCTACCTCAAATAAATAAATCAATCTTTGAAAAGAGAAAAAAATGCAAACTTTCATTCATCATAGTACTGGAAGTCCTTGCCATAGCAATCAAACAAGAAAAAGAAATAAGAGGCATCCGTATTGGTAAAGAAGAAGTGAAGCTGTCAGTATTTGCAGATGACATGATACCATATGCAGAAACCCTACAGACTCCGCTGACAAACTACTAGAAGTAATCAATGAATTCAGTAAAGTTGCAGGATGCAAAACTGGTACCCCCAAATTGGTAGCATTTCTATATTCTAATAATGGAGCAGAAAGAGAAATTAAGAAAACAATTCCATTTCCAACTGAACCAAAAAGAACTAAACTACCTAGGAATAAACTTAACCAAGGAGGTGAAAGACCTGTACTCTTGAAAACCATAAAATATTAATGAAAGAAATTGAAGATGACACAAACAAACGGAAAGATATTCCATGCTCATGAATTGGAAGGATCAGTATTGTTAAAATGCCCATACTACCTGGAGCAATCTACAGATTTGGTAGAGTCCCTATCAAAATACCAACAGCATTTTTCACAGAACTAGAACAAACAATACTAAATCCTTATGGGAGATCCCAAATAGCCAAAGCAATTCTGAGTAAGAAGAACAAAGCTGGAGATATCACAGTTCCAGATTTCAAGATACACAGTATGGCACAGACACAAAAATGGACACAGAGACCAATAAAACAGAACAGAGAGCCCAAAAATAAACTTACGCTTATATGGTCAATTAATCGATGATCAAGGAGACAAGAATATACAATGGAGAAAAAACAGTCTCTTTGATAAATGGTGCTGGGAAAACTGGACCACTACAAGCAAAAGAATCAAACGAAACCACTTTCTTACACCATACAAAAATATAAACATAATGTGGACTAAAGACCTAAATGTGAGACCTAAAACCGTAAGCATCCTAGAAGAGAACATAGGCAATAATTTCTCTCACGCTGGCCACGGCAACATTTGTCTAAGCTATGTCTCCTAAGACAAGGGAAACAAAAGCAAAAATAAACTACTGGGACTACATCAAAATAAAAAGCTTTTGCCCAGAAAAGAAAACCGCCAACAGAACAACAAAAAAACCCTACAACCTACTGAAGATATTTGAAAATGAGATCTCTAGTAAGGGGTTAATATCAAAAATATATAAGGAACTTATACAGCTCAACACCAAACCAAACAGGCAAACAGCACTGTTTAAAAAACTGGCAGAGGAGGGGCGCCTGGGTGGCTCAGTCAGTTAAATATCCGACTCTTGATTTCAGCTCAGGTCATGCTCTAAAGGTTGTGAGATCGAGCCCTGCTCCCTGCAGCATGGAGCCTGCTTGAGATTCTCTCTCTCTCTTTACCCTTCCCCACCCTCTTTTCTAAAAACCAAAATTAAATTTAAATTTAAAGCAAATTAATTAAAAATGGGGAGAGGTGGGGCGCCTGGGTGGCTCAGTGGGTTAAGGCTCTGCCTTTGGCTCAGGTCATGATCTCAGGGTCCTGGGATCAAGCCCCCTCATCGGGCTCTCTGCTCAGCAGGGAGCCTGCTTCTCCCCCTTTCTCTGCCTGCCTCTCTGCCTACTTGTGATCTCTGTCTGTCAAATAAATAAATAAAATCTTAAAAAAAAAATGGGGAGAGGACCTTGAATAGACATTTTTTTTCCAAAGAAGACATACAAATACCAAAAAGACACCTGAAAAGATGCTTAACAGCACTAGTCACTAGGGAAATGCAAATCAAACACCGAGATATTGCCTCCCACCTGTCAGAATGGCCCAAAAAAAGGTAAGAAATAACAAGTATTGGTGTTGATACAGAGAATAAGGCACCCTCGTGCACTGTTGGTAGGAATGTAAATGGGACAGCCACTACAGAAAACAGTATAGAGTTTCCCCCAAAAATTAAAAATAGAAATACCGTATCATCCACCACTGGGTATTCACCCCCCAGGATGAAAACACTAATTTGAAAAAATATATACATCCCTATGTTCACTGCAGCGCTATTAACAATAGCCAAGATACGGAGCAACCCAAGTGTCCACTGATACATGAATGGATAAAGAAGAACAATGGAATATTCCGCAGCCATAGTAAAGGCGTGAGACTGTGCTATTTGCGACAACACGGATGGACCCAGGAGGCATTATGCTAAGTGAAGTAAGTCAGACTGAGAAAGACAAATATCACATTTACTCACTTATATGTGGAATCTAAAAAAAACCAAAAAAACAAAAAACAAAGAAATGAACAAATAAAAAAGCAGAATCAGACCTACAAATACAGAGAACAAACTGATAGTTGCCAGAAGGAAGGAGGGTGGTGGAGTGCACAAAAGGAGTGAAGGGGAGGGGGAGATAATAGACTTCCAGTTACAGAATGATTAAATCACATAAATAGAAGGGACAGTGTAATAGGCAATACAGTCAATGATATCCTACCAGCGAACAGTGACGGTAGCTACGTTTGTGAGCAGAGCATAACTTGCTGAGAAGCTGAACCACTATGTTGTATACCTGAAACTAATATACTCAATTAAAAGCAATTTTTTAGGGGCTCCTGGGTGGCTCAGTGGGTTAGGCCTCTCCCTTCACCTCAGGTTATGATCTCAGGATCCTGGGATCAGGCCCCACATCAGGCTCTCTGCTTGGTGGGGAGCCTGCTTCCCTTCCTCTCTCTCTGCCTGCCTCTCTGCCTACTTGTGATCTCTCTCTCCCTCTGTCAAATAAATAAATAAATAATTTTTTTTAATGTTCAAAAGATTTGAGTAGACACATTACCAGAGAAGAGATACAGATGAATAATAAAATCTGAAATATGTCCGATTTCATGAGTCTTAGGGAAAAGAAAATGAAAAGCCACATGTATTAAAAATGGGTTTTAGGGACGCCTGGGTGGCTCAGTTGGTTAAGCGGCTGCCTTCGGCTCAGGTCATGATCCCAGCGTCCTGGGATCGAGTCCCACATCGGGCTCCTTGCTCGGCAGGGAGCCTGCTCCTCCCTCTGCCTCTGCCTGCCTCTCTGTCTGCCTGTGCTCGCGCTCTCTCTCTCTCTCTCTAATAAATAAATAAAATCTTAAAAAAAAAAAATGGGTTTTAAAAAAATAAAAAAGATACCAAGCATTGGTGAGGATGTGAGGGAACCGGAATTTTCATGCCCTGCTGTGAAAACATAAAATGGCACAACCACTTTGGAAAACATTTTAGTAATTCCTTTAAGCATTAAACATATGCCTACCCAGCCATTCTGCTCTTAGGTATGAACATATCTCCACACAAAGACTTATAAATGAATGATCATGACGGTTTTACTGTAATAGCCAAAAACTAGGAAGAACCCAAATGCCCATCAACAGGTGAACAGATAAATTGCAGAATACACAGTATATAGTGGTGTGTACACACAATATTCAATGAAATTCTACTTGGCAATAAAGAACTATTGATACATGCGACAGTATCAGTGAATCTCAGAATTAAATGAATAACAAAACCAGAAGGTAGCATCCAGGACCCCGTTTATTAAAATTCTAGAAAATGCAAACTACTGTGTGGTGACAAATCATTTACTGTCTGGGGAAGGGGCAAGTGTGGGGAGCTACATGGAGAAGAAAATATAAAGGGGTAGGAGGAATCTTGGGGGAGTGATGACTACATCCAGTATATTGATTACAGGGGTGGTTCCACTGAGGCACACCTAGTCAAAGCTTATCAAAGGTATGGGTGAGGGGCACCTGGGTCTGACTCTTGATTTCACAGGTCATGAGCTCAGGGTCTTGAGATCCAGCCCCTCTGGGCTTCCTGCTCAGCAGAAAGTCGGCTTGGGATTCTTTTTCTCTCTCTCATCGATCTCGATCTTTTTTTAAAAAGGTACATGTGAGATACGGACATTCGGTTCTTCGTCAACTATATCTCACTAACGTTTCAAAGCTCAGAGCAACACTATGAAGACAGGAAGTGGACTGGGAAGACTTATCTTAAATATGCAGATTGGACTCCTAATGGGAGTGGGAGATGGAGGATTAAAAAGAAAATAATAGAAGAGGAGAAGAGAGGGGGGCTCTGGATGGTCCTATGAGGACAGCGTCCAAGGAAGATGAAGTAGAATCTGCACTACTAAAGTCCTGGGGGGAGGGGGCGAGGTGGCGCAAGGGAAAACTGGAGGAAGGAAAGGAGAGAAAGAATTGAAGGCAGGGAGGAAGAAAAATAAAGGAGGAAGCAATAGGCGGGGGGACAGAGACCCCGAGCTGAAAGAGAAATGGAGTTTGTAGAAACGCCTCTCTGCAAGCTGAGCTCTGCAAACACGCCCTTGGCCAAGGGCCAGACAAGGCCTGGGCTACATCTAAGGGTGAACTTACATGGTTATCAAATTCCCCTTCCCTGGAGCCTCTCTGGAAGTTGTTGCCAAGAACAGAAGTGGGGGTGGGGGGTGCGGGAGAATCCATCCCCTTTGTCTCTCTTTTTTCCCCTTGGACCTGATTTCGTGGTTTCCTCCGGCGTATTTCTCCCCCGGGACCCTCCGGCCCCAGCTGCGGATGGGGTGTGAGGCGCGGGAGTGGGGCAAAGGGCAGGCGCGCTGCGCTGGGGTCCCCAAAGCCGCAGAAGAGACCCGAAAGTTGGGGATGCAAGCCCAGCCTCGGCCCAAGGCCGCTTCCGGAGGGGCCGGGGCCAGGTGAGCGCCGCTGCCGGGCGCGGGGAGGAGAGGCGGGGGCGCGGGTCCCGGAACCGGCCCTCTGCGTTCCCCCGCGCGGCGGCGTTCGCACCCGCGCGCCCGCCCGCCCTCTCCGCCTCGCCGGGGCGGCGGAGCAGGAAGTTCACACACGCGAGGAGCTGCCTCTGCGGAAGCGTCCGCGCAGCCCCAGGGGTCGCCAGGCCGGTGGGGGGCGGGGAGGCAGGCGGCGCGCGCGGAGACCTTGCACTTGGCGGGCGCGGCGGCTCGCTCTCGAGGAGGCCTGGGCATCTCCCATCCTTTTCAGTCTGGAAATATTTTTATTGTGATAATACAGTCCCCAAAGCGAAAGTCAAACGGGCGGCCAAAGGCACCCCGGGGATCTTCCAGGTGGACAGACGGGCAGAACAACCCAGGCACCGGGGAGCGGACGGATTATCGCGGAGCGGAGAAGGGCTGGAGGGGGGCGGGGGTTAGAAGGGAGGAGAGGTGGAGGGGGAAGCGGGATCGAGGCAGTGAAAGGGCGGGGTGGAGAGGGCAGGAATGAGGGGGGAGTTAGGAGGAGCCAGGAGAGGGGGAGGGGAAAGGGGGCCTCCTGCCTTCTCCATCCGAGACCTGCTGGCCCTCCTAGGCTCTCTGCTTGTGCTTGCTCCTTCTTCCCGGCACCCCATCCCACCTCTTTCTCTTTGTGGCCCTCTGGCTCTTTCTCCTTCGCTGTCCTCCCCCACCACCCACCCCAATTCTTCTCTCTTGTCCATCCCTCTACTCTCTCATACTCTTTTTGGTTTGCGCTGTTCTCCCCCCACCCCAGGTCTTTTGTTCATGCTTGCACCATCATCACACAACACCCTCCCCCACCCGCACCCCCAGCGCTTTCTTTGACTCCCATTGAAAGCCCCACACAGGAGTTGCCAGTAATGGG
>ML107531.1:0-76568 GCA_003697995.1 Taxidea taxus jeffersonii | reverse complement strand
CCCCCCCCCCCCCCCCCCCCCCCCCCCCCGGCCCCGTGGACCCCTGCCAGGCATTTTCCCTAAGGGTTCTAATCAGAGTGATCACATTGACCACTCAGCCCTCGGATGTCCATCCTGGATTCTAAGCCCATAATTTGACTTGGTTTATTAAACTGCTCCAGATTCTTTTTTCCTTTTAGAGATAGGTACAATAAGGTCATTGTCTTGGCCCATTTAATTGGGGATCAAAAATACCCATCATTTGCCCCCCTGTCTATTTTGTCACCCTATGCTAGTTTCCATTGCTGGGAGGGGAAGGAGCCGAACTTCCCTGTCATTATTTACCTTACCCAAATCCCAGCCTGTTTACACTTGACATCTCTGCTGCATTTACAATTAGTCCCAATTTATTATAAAAAAGCTGAGCTCTAAAGGATTAAGAGGAATTCACCAAGGCCCAAGATAATGGGGAGTGGAGCTTGGAGTGTTGGGGTTTTTGTGGGGGGAGGTTGGTGGTTTCTTTTCTTTTTTAAGATTTTATATATTTATTTGAGAGAGTGAAAGACAGAGAGAGGAGTAGGGGGCCAGCAGAGGGAGAGGGAGAAGCAGACTCCCCGCTGAGCAGGGAGCCAGGCATGGGCCTGGATCCCAGGACTCCAGGATCATGACCTGAGCTGAAGACAGACGCTCAGCCAACTGAGCCACTTCGAGTGTTAGGACTCCAAATGTCAACTCACTCATTCTTGCCTACTTTATTTTTAAACTGTAGAATGTATCCCATATACAGAAGTGTCCAGAAGAGGTGTAAGTACATTTAACAAATAATAAAATAAATACCAGTGAACCTATCATGGGCTATGGAATAGACCGCCACCAGCTCCTGCGCTTCTAGATTCCTGCACCTCCTTCCCCGCCAATAGGCAACCACTCTCTGGACTTCTCCATTCATTTTGTATTCTTTCTACCCAAGTGTGTATCCACCCCTAATATGCTGTTGACTTTTAGAAAACCAAATAGCAGAACAGCCCCTGTTAGTAACAGGCTCTCTGGAGAGAAGTAGCTGAACAGAGACCCCAGGTCACAGTTGGTTCTGGCTCCCCTGAGAGTTTCCCAAGGGCTTGTTCTTGGAAAGTATCATGGCAAAATCATGACCAGGTCCTGGAAACACAGGACTTACCATGCTCAGCTTACAGGGAATGACTGGGTACTGGTCTATCCTAGTAGTATGAAAAGGAAGGAGTGAGATGCTTAACAATTTTAGCTTCTAGACTGGCCATGGCTGCCGGAAGACAATATTCATAGGCCATCTGCATTTCCGCAGATCTTAAAACATGGATCATTTCTGTTCCAGATTGTCTTTTCAAGGATATTTGTAACAACAACAAAAAACGTATTTTGGAAGGTGGATATAGGGTCTCCATACCAAATAGATTTGTTGGCTGTCCTGGTTAATACAGATACTATCTCCCTCCGGGGCCAAGGTTAAACAGGTTTGCTGTAGTCCCTTTGATTGATCTAATGTGTCCCCTTGACTGGCCATGGGGTCACCAGATTAAACATTATTTCTGGGTGTGTCTGTGAGAATGCTTCTCGATGGATTCACATGTAAACTGGTAGACTCAGTAGACTGCCATAGGGATGGACATCACTCAACCCACAGAAGGCCTGGATACAACAAAAAGGTAAAGGAACCTGGTAACTGCCTGGCCTTTTCCCTGCCTCAAAGCTTGAACTAGAAATGGAACTGCTCTCAGCAGTGTTCATCCAACTTACCCTGATTCTAGAGTAAGATCCTAAAATAAGACCCTTCTCACTTTCAGTTCCAGAATTATCTGAGAGTGCCACTTCTCGTGATAATTGATTCAAATACTGTACTCAATGACCAAGCCAATCTCATAGTGGTACCTGGTTTATTTCTAGAAGAAAAGACAAGTGGTAGTGGGAAAGGAGGATAAGAAGAACAAAGGTGTGCCTGGGTTGATGCATTGGCTCATTTCTGGCAATTTTACATATAAACTGAACTTTTGCTAATTCGATTGTGCTTTATGTGCAGGGGAACTATTTCAAGGAAGGCTGCAAAGAAAGTTTTCATAGGGTTTTGGGGGTTGTCCTGAATTTCCCCTTCAGCCTAGTTTCTGAAAGCAGGATCTTCAAACAGAACTCACCTATTCCTGAGAATAAATAAACTTGAAAATTCATTTTCAAGTAAAAAAGTATAGGAATGCAGGTTATACTGATGTTACAAGCTTTATAGGATAAAACGCAAACGTCCTGCTTGGTTTTCAAGCCCAGCCTTGCCATGCCAAACTGAGTCACTTGGACCATAGACTCTTATCTCCAGGATTGGCTGCTGTTTCTTAAAAAAGAGAGTTATGTTGTCAAGATAACGGCAGCTGTCTAAATTCAAATCTCTCAACACATCTTCAAAAAAGTAATCCAGAACATGAAGAACAACCATAACTTCACAAAACCCACATCCTCGAAAAATCTAGGAAACAGGAAAGGTCCAAGTTCAAGTGCCATGTTAAGTAGAAGAATTAACACTAAATCCCAGGGAGCACTCATGATCTCACTAGAACCTCTGAGGGACAGCAAGTATCATACATTAGGCAAACAAACAAACAAGAAAAAACACATAATGGAAAAGAAGGGTGCTAGCAACAGGCCCAAGATTGACCTTAATTTATTTCTAGGAGAATGATCCAGAAACAAGTCTGGCAGACCAGAGCACTTATTACAACAGGACTGTCTTGGAAGGACATCACCCTGGGAGACACTTTGCACACATTTCATGAGAATCTCCTAGCTGTTGGGCCTTAGAGAGTCCCTGGGGTAGCTCATCACAGTGGGTCCCTCAGTGTTGCTGGTTCTGACTGTACCATATCCCTAGGAGCAAAATGGAAGAAGTGACCCCTGAGAATAGGCTGACCTTGGGATCCATAGTATCTCAAGTTTCTCAATGAAATTTGCTCTCGAATTAAAATAAGAGGGGGTTTTGGCAAAATGCAAGTGGAACCTAGCCAGATTCCTCTGGTCCAAGATAGAATTTGGGACATTTGCCAACTTGAAAACATCTAAGCCTATTACAGCCTTTTCTTTCTCAAAAATCCTTCAAGGCCACCCATAGGTGAGAACTTTGTCCAGCTCTGCTCGGGTCTCAGTAGCAGAGAGAACTTTCTGTTGTAGCCCATCCTAGGACAGGCAGGTGGGCTGGAGACTTCTTCACCGGGGTGACCAGTTAGCTGTGTCCTACAGACAGATGTCAAGTGAAGGGCTGCCTATCCAGAGACAGTAAGACTGCTTGGAAGATGTGACTTTGGAATCAGGACACACTGGTTGGTCTGTCTGGAAACACGGAGGCTTTCAGCAAGCAGCTTGGAAAGAAGGTTCTCTTCGTTGATGTGGCTGCTCATATTCTTATCATGTTCCTGAGAGTATGACATAGTGACAGAATCTACTGGACAACCGGTCATTTTCTCAAGAACACTTGCTTTTCATGTTCTTTTAAAAATCTGTACTAGAGGGATGCCTGGGTGGCTCAGTTGGTTAAGCAGCTGCCTTCGGCTCAGGTCATGATCCCAGCGTCCTGGGATCGAGTCCCACATCGGGCTCCTTGCTGGGCAGGGAGCCTGCTTCTCCCTCTGCCTCTGCCTGCCACTCTGTCTGCCTGTGCTCGCTCTCTCTCTCTAATAAATAAATAAAAAGTCTTTAAAAAAAATTAAAAATCTGTACTAGAGTATAACCCACATATGAAAAAATGGGCAAAACATAAATGAAGGCTCAATGAACAATTATAAAGTGAAATCCCACATAATCTATGGCAAAACAAGAAGAACACTGTCATCCTATCAGAAGCCCCATTGGCACCTGCCATCACTGCTATCTTAACTTTCAACGCTATGGTTTAATTTTGCTGATTCTTGAATTTTGCATAGATGGAATTGCACACCATTTGTAACTAACTTCTTGACTTAAATCACATGTTTGCTAAATTCACCCATGCACACATCAGGTACACTGGCAGTTCATTTTCATTGCTACTGATTCTTTCATTGTCTAAAATTACCCTAGCTCATTTTTAACAGCTTTACTGAGATATCATTCATGTACCGCAAAATAGACTCTTTCAATGTGTATGTTTCAGTTTTTTAGTACATTCACAGGGCTGTGTAGTCATCACCACAATCTAAGATTAGAACAGTTCACCAATGTGATATTGACATAGCCTGTCACTGCCAGCTGTGACTTTCTATTCCCCTCATGATGCCCCCAACCCTGAAGATCTACATTTTTGTCTCCATGGATTCACCTATTCTGGGCATTTTGTGGAAATGGAATGAGTCTTTTGTTGTGACAAACTTCTTTAACATAGTGTCATATTTTCAAAGCTCTCCCATGCTATGGAATGCATCATTTTTTATTGCCAACTAATACTCTACTACATCATTTTTTATTGCCAAGTAATACTCTATTCTGTGGCTGTACATGTTCTATTTCACGTTTTGGCTATCATGAGTAATACTGCTATCACCATTTGTATACAAGTTTTTTTGTGTCCATGGACTGGAAAACAATATATTTAACATGTCAATTGTTGTATAAAGGAGCTAACGTACAGATTCAGTATAATATCTATCAAAATCTTAGTTGACTTTTTACAGAAATCAGCAAGATGATCCTAAAAGTCGCATGGAGATATAAAGGATCCAGATCCTAGTTTTGAAAACAAGGTTAAAGAAATCAGACTTCTGATTTCAAAACTTACTACCAATCTATAGTAATCAAGACTATAAGGATAGACACATAGATCAATGAAATAAATTGAGATTACAGAAATAAATTCAGAAATAACTCTAATTTTAGCCAAAATAGTGAATGTCTAATTGTACATCAATAGTGGTTTTAATGTCCACTTCCCTAGTGACTAAAAAACGTACATTATAGATTTTCTTGGCCATTAAGATATTTTCTTTTGTAAAGTGCCAATTCAAGTCTTTTTCCCATTTTCTATTAACTTATCTTTCTCTGGTTGAGTTTTAGACCCTCATTGCATATTCTAGATGTGAATTTTTGGCCACATATGTTATTACAAATACGTTCTGCCTCTCTTTCAGTGTTCTTTTCACTTGTTCACAGGTGTTTTTTGAAGAACGGGTATTTTAAATCTTAATACAGTTCAATTTACCAATTTTTGCCTTTATTGTTAGTGTTTTCATGTCCTACTCAACAAACATTTGCTTATTGCTAAATATTGAAGATATTGACCTATGTTTCCTTCCCCAAAAAACCTGTATTACATCCTAAAGAGCTAGAAACCATTCTAAAATCTGGAACTTTCCCAAAATCTATGTTTTCTTCTGAATCTATGTTATCTTCTGAAGATAAAGAACACTTCTTTAACATTCAGTTTCATTATCCATAGGACTAACTTTACACATAGTGCAGAAGTGGGAAAAAAAAATACATTTTCTGTATGTGTTTCCAACTGCACCCATACTATTTACTGAAAATAACTGTGCCAGTTATTAATTCATTTATTACGTCTAAGCTCCAATTTCACCTTTCAGTGCCTTCTCTACAGCAGTGCACAGAGCTTCTTCAACAGTTGTCCATTATGTGAGCACCATGTCACCCTTTCTGGCCCAAGAGTGCCAGGGGGATCCTGCAAAGGGAGCGACCTCTCCTGCTGCTTCTAGTGGCTGCACACTCAGTCACCAGCTTGAGTGTCAGGACATCCCGTGGTGTATGCCTAAGCTACATGCCCAGTACATATCCTCCCTCAGCAACCTGGCAACACCAGCCCGGCATGGTGTGTGCCTTTCCCTGGCATTCTTGGACATAGACACTGATCACTCCCAACCTCTCACTTTCACCAGTATCCCCACTCCCTCTGGACACTTGTATGCTTGGTCTCCAGCTTCGCCTCCCCTGCAAGCCAAGGATTGCTTCCTGCTTACCCAATGAGTGGTCCACCTCTGGTTGGGGCAAACCGGAGAATTCTGGCATTCAGGGGACACCCACCATGCCTTCTCTGGAGAAATCAGAACCCCTGCCTGAGAATGGAGCCCCCCTCCCAAGTTCGTTCCTCCTTAAGTACTCTTGTTCGGCCCAGGTGCCCCCTTATATTTTTCTCTTGTACCATAGCTTCATAAAGAATTTATGAAGAATTAAACTTCCCTCTTGAGGTCCCTGTGTGGTTTCTGCCTCCTGATTGGACAAAAACTGATACAAAAAACATCATTTCCTCGCTGCAGTTTAGGGCAGCTTCCTAGACACATGTGGGTCTGTGGCCAGACTCTATTCCGTCTCGTGTGTCTTTGTCTGACCTTGAGCCAGTAACTCCAGTAACATTATGAGGGTTTCGGTACAGAGGTCTCAGAATTCTTTTGTTATACTTGTTTCTCAAGCGTTTGCGTTTTTATGCTATAATAAATGGCTTACATTTTTAAAATTTTGACTTTCTTCCTTTTTATTCCTGATGTAAAAAATACAGACAGAAAGCAAAACAAAACAAAACAAAAAATACAGACAGTCCTTGACTTAGCAATGTTCAACTTAACATTTTTTGCAGGCTCAAGAGAAAGAGTATTTCACATTTTGAATTTTGATTTCCTCCCGACCTAGTAAATGCAATACATACTCTTGTGATGCTGGGCGCTGGCAGTGAGCTCCAGCTCCCACCCAGGCACGCCATCACGAGGATAAACAATCCATATACTCACACTATTCTGTCCCCATAGAGCCATTCAATTTTCACTTTCAGTACGATATTCAATAAATTGCATGAGATATTCGACACTTGATTATAAAATAGGCTTGTGCTGGAGGATGTCTTTAAATTTTTTTAAAAATTCAGTTTCTTTTTATTTTTTAAAAGATTTTATTTATTTATTTGACAGACAGAGATCACAAGTAGGCAGAGAGGCAGGCAGAGAGAGAGGAGGAAGCAGGCTAGGCTCCCTGCCAAGCAGAGAGCCCGATGTGGGGCTCGATCCCAGGACGCTGGGATCATGACCTGAGCCGAAGGCAGAGGCTTTAACCCACTGAGCCACCCAGGTGCCCCCAAAATTTCAATTTAATTAACATATGCGGTATTATTAGTTTCAGGGGTAGAATTTAGTGATTCATTAGTTGCATACAACACCCCGTGCTCATTACTTCAAGGGCCCTCCTTCATGCCCATCGCTCATTTACCCCATCTCTGCACATACCTCCCCTCCAGGAACCCTCAGTTTGTTTCCTAGAGTTCAGATTCTATTATGGGGTTTGTCTCCCTCTCTGTTTTTGTCTTATTCTATTTTTCCTTCCCTTCCCCTATGTTCATCTGTTTTGTTTCTTAAACTCCACATCTGAGTGAAATCATATAGTATTTGCCTTTCTCTGACTGACTTATTTCGTTTAGCATAATACCCTCTAGTTCCATCCATCTCATTGCCAATGACAAGATTTCATCTTTTTGATGGCCGAGTAATATCCCACCGTATAAATACCCTGCATCTTCTTTATCCACTCATCCTTCGATGGACATCTGGGCTCTTTCCGTATTTTGGCTATTGTGGACGTTGCTGTTATAAACATCGGGGTGCATGTGTCCCTTCAAATCACTATGTTTGTATCCCTTGGATAAGTACCTAACAGTGCAATGGCTGGTTCACAGGGTAGCTCTATTTTTAACCTTTCGAGAAACTTCCATGATGTTTTCCAAAGTGGCTGTACCAGTCTGCATTCCCACCAACAATGTAAGAGGGCTTCCCTTTCTCCACATCCTCACCATCATCTGTTGTTTCCTGATTTGTTAATCTTTTGTGCTGGATGACTTTGCCCAATGTAGGCTACTTTAAGTGTTCTAAGCACATTTAAGAGGAGATAGGCTAAGCTATGATCTTAGGTGTACTGAATGCATTTTTCGACTTATGATGCATTTTGGGGCGATGTAACTCCATTGTAAGTCAAGACAGATCCGCACAATGTGCTTTTGTAGGTTGACTTGATGCTCAGAAACTTCAGTAAATTCACTTACTAATTCTAATAGCTTATAAGCAGACTCTCTGAACTTTGTATATAATACTGTCATTTGAGAATAATGGTTATTTTATTCATTCCCATTTCTTCTGCCTTTTAGTTTTTCACCATAACTTATTCACTAGCAAGGACCTACAGGAAAATGCTAAATAGGTAGTGATAGAAGGCATTCTTGTCTCATCCTGGATCCCAGTGAGAACATTTTCAGCACTTCACCAATAAGGATGTTGTTTGGTAAAGCCTTTTTTTTTTTTTTTTTTTTTGACAGACAGATCACAAGCAGGCAGAGAGGCAGGCAGAGAGAGAGGAGGAAGCAGGCTCCCCACTGAGCAGAGAGCCTGATGCGGGGCTCGATCCCAGGACCCTGAGATCATGACCCGAGCCGAAGGCAGAGGCTTTAACCCACTGAGCCACCCAGGCGCTCCTGGTAAAGCTTTTTTTATAGATGTACCTTATCCAGGTTAAGGAAACTTAATTCCTAATTTTCTAAGAGCTTTTTAAAAAAATTCATGAACAGGTGTTAAATTTTGTCAAGTGCTTTTTATATATCTAGTAAGATAGTATTTCCCCATTTGTTTTTTTGTTTGTTTCTTGTTTTCATAACCTACAGCACCTCCTGGAGCCCTTTAAACTTTTTTTTTCCTCATTGCTCTCCCTCCATGAAATTTAAGTGCTACAGATACATTGTGTATCTGCTTGTGAGCTATATGACCTCAGCTTCTAACTTAAAAAGAGAAAAGCTTTTTCACTCTGCACAAACCCATTTTCATCACTTGGAGAGCAGTATCATCTCTACTGAGAATGCAAATGATAAGATCATCATATTATTTCTCATTTTTTCCTATTAATGTGATAAATTGCATTAATTCAATTTGGAGAGTTAAACCCCAATTGCATTCCTGGAATAAGCCCTGCTTAGTCATGAGGTATTATTTTCTATGTATTTCGTTGGATTAACTTTGCTAGTATTTTGGTGAGCATTTTTCATTTATGCTCATCAAAGAGATGCTGTGTAGTTTCCTTTTCTTGCAACATCCATGTCAGTTTTGAGATAAGGCTCGTGCTGGTCTCACAAGAGCACTAGAATGTTTCTCTTTTTCTATTATCTGGAAGAATATACATGTGATTAGTGTTATTCCTTAAATATTTAGGAAAGGTCATCAAGAAAGGCATCTGGGCTTGGGATTTTCTTTGTAGGAAGGTTTACAAGGACAAGTTAGGTTTGTAAGGAGGATTTTAATGTTATTATTCTTTGCAAAGGACCAGCTTGTAGCTTTGCTGATTTTTCTTTTCCTTTTTTTTTAAATTTTATTTTTATTTAAACATATAATGTAACCCCACCCCCCTCTCCCAACCCCCCTGCCCCCCACCCCCCTCAGTTTGTTTTATGACTTTAGAGTCTCTTTTGGTTTGTCTCCCTCCCGATCCCATCTTGTTTCATTTTTTCTTTTCCTACCCCCTTAACCCCCACCCCCGTTGCATCTCCACTTCCTCATATCAGGGAGATTCTTTTCCTTTTTAAATTTTTATTTATTTGTTTGACAGAGAGAGTGAGAGAAAGAATGATCAGGGAGAGCTGCAGAAGAAGAGGGAGAAGCAGACTCCAGCTGAGCAGGGAGCCTGATGCAGGACTTGATCCCTGGACCCCGGGATCATGACCTGAGCAAAAGGCAGAAGCTTAACCAACTGAGCCACCCAGGCCCTCTGCTTTGTTGATTTTTCTAATGCACATTTATTTACTGCTTCATTTATATTTGGCTTGTCTTTACTATTCCTTTCCTTTTTCTTACTGAGGTTTGATTTGTTTATAGGTCTTTTGATGACACCTAATATCACTGTTTTTTGGGGTTTTTTTGTTTGTTTCTGCCTTTTGGCCTTTCATGTATATGCATATAAAGCCAAAATTCTTCCTGGCACTGCTGTAACCAATCACTGCCCACATGTATTGATCTGTTGTCTCTTCTTTTTGTGAATGCTATTTTAAATTAACGTATAATGTATTATGTATTATTTGTTTCAGGAGTACAGGGCTGTGATTCATCAGTCTTACACAATTCACAGTGCTCACCATAGCACATACCCTCTTCTTTATCATTCATTCTAAAACAGTTTTGCATTTTTGTTTCTAACTTTTGACACACGGGTTATTTATGAGCAGAGTCTTTAATTTCCAGGCAGTTGAGAATTTTCTAATTATCCCATAGTTCTGGTTTCTGGCTTACTACACTGTGGATAGGAACATACTCTGTCTTGTTGAAAAGAAATGTATTGAGGCTTTCTTTCTGGCACACATGTAGTCCATTTTAATCTGTGTTCCATCCGTGTTTGACACAAATGTGAATTCTGTCATGGCTTGGTCAAGTGTTGCCTATGTATTAATTAGGTCAAGTTTGTGGATTGTCTTATTGAGATCTTCTGTATCTCTATCCTTGTTTTTCTCTTTTCATATGCTCTGTTATTAAGAGAGAGGTATGTCAGAGTCTTACAGTATAGCAAATTTGCCTGTTGTCATTTTAAACTCTGTCAATATCTGCCTTATTAGTTTTGGATAGTTCTATGGAACA
Organism: Taxidea taxus jeffersonii; assembly: GCA_003697995.1. Lineage (NCBI taxonomy): Eukaryota > Metazoa > Chordata > Mammalia > Carnivora > Mustelidae > Taxidea > Taxidea taxus. The sequence goes on along the minus strand of ML107531.1, from coordinate 66,003 downwards.
TTTTGTCCCTTAAACCACTCTGAATTGCATGAGTCTACTTACATGTGGATTTTTTTTTTTATAATGAAGTACAGGACTACAAATGTCTTTTCTCTTCCTTATGATTTCCTTAATAACCTTCTCATTTCTCTAGCTTCTTGCTGACTTTATTGTAAGAATACAGGACATAATGCATATAATATGCAAAATATGTGGTAACTGACTTTATGTTATCTGCAAGGCCTTCCATCAACAGGAAGCTCCCAGTAGTTAAGTCCTGGAGAGTCAAAAATTATATGCGGACTTTTGATTGCACAGGGGTCAACGCCCCTAAACCCTGCATTGTTAAGAATCAACTATAGGGGTGCCTGGGTGGCTCAGTGGGTTAAAGCCTCTGCCTTTGGCTCAGGTCATGATCCCAGGGTCCTGGGATCGAGCCCCGCATCCGCATCGGGCTCTCTGCTCCCTCCGTGGGGAGCCTGCTTCCTCCTCTCTCTCTGCCTGCCTCTGCCTGCTTGTGATCTCTGTCTGTCAAATAAATCAATAAAATCTTAAAAAAAAAAAAAAGAATCAACTATAAATGATGTTCCTTGCTTTAAATTCCCTCTTTCTACATCTTTGCATTTATTTTTTTTGTAATTTTTTTAAATTTAAATTTAATTAACTGACAGAGGGTATTATTAGTGTCGGAGGTAGAGTACAGGGATCCATCAGTTGTCTATAACCCTCAGGGCTCACTGCATCACGTGCCCTCCCTAATGCCCATCACTGTCACCACCCATCCCCATCTACATTTGTGTGCATAAAGTGTATATCCTTGTAAACAGCTCATAGCAGGCAAATATTCTGCATTTGTGTCCCCCCTATTACTAGAAACCTAGAAACCCCTGCTGGGCTTTCCTTTGAGAACTTGGAGGATTTTTTTTTTTTTTTCTCAACACTTGCTGCCACAGGGATGTCCTCAGCATTTTCTCCTGCTGTGCGGCTTCAAAAGTTGAAAAATGTTTCAAGGGTCTGTCCAACTGGGCATCTGCACCTTTCTAGTCCCCAACCAACAAAAAAGTCGCGTTGAGTTCTTTGTCCCACAGAGGGAGCTCTGTTCTGTGAAGCTACCCCTGGATTCTCAGACTCTCACTCAGCCTGAATTGGGAAGCGTCTCCAGGTAAAGACTCATCTCAGCAAGCCAGTGTTGGCTCTCTTCCCTGGAGGACATTGGGTTCTGTCTCAGATGGCCTCTGTCCATACTGGATCTTTTCTGTCTCCCCAGCACTGGGCGATTCCTCTGCTTTTCTAAAGTTTTGGCTTTACTCTTTAGCTTCTTGCCCACATGCCTTCAGAATTCAGCAGAAGTCTCCAGGAAACACCAATTGTGTGTGTGAAGTCCTCAGCTTTATATTTCATGGCTCCCGGGTACTGCCAAAAGCCCTCTGGCTTCTCTGGAGACCCACCCCCCACACCCCCTACCTCCCCTCCCTCTTCCCCTCCCTCCACTCCACCCCCAACAACCCAAGTGCTGCCCCAGCAAATGCCCCCAGGCAAGGCAGGGGATTCCCAGCTGTCTTCTGAAAGGTTCTGTCCTCCCTGAACTTCCAACTCAATCCTCATTGTTTCCACAGCACCCCAATGTTTTTATACACAAAGATTTAAAAATATGTTCACCTTTTCTAGCTGGTTCTCAGCAGGAACATTTGCTGGCTGAGGCCTACTCCATCGTACCTAGAAGTGGAGGGAGAACGATATTGATTTTTTTTTTTTTTACTTGCAATGTTCATAAAGTTCTAAAAACTTAATGAGATAAAACTGACACATAATAAACCACATATTAAGGTTGTGTGTGTATATATATATTTCAGATACAGAAACATCTAAAAACAAGGCCATAATCAATATAATAAATGCATTCATCACCCACAAAAGTTTCCTCAGAACCCTGTGTGACCCCTGTGTGACTTCACTCACCCACCCCTCTCCACCTCTCCTCTTGCCTCAGGCAAACCATTTAATTGGCTTTCTGTCACTATGGACTAGTTTGCATCTTCTAGAATTTTCTATAAATGGAATATCAAAGAGTTTGTGCTCTTTCTTTTCTGGCTCATGTCACTCAGGATTCATTCTTCTGTGTTGCTGTGTGTATCCACAGTCCATTGCTTTTTCTCGCTAAGTAGTAGTAGTTTGTTAGGTGGGGATTAACCTACGATTATTTATCCGTTCATCTGCTTCATGACATCTGGGTTCTGTCCAGTTTTTGACCACTATCAATAATGCCCCTATGAGCATTCTTTTTTTTTTAAGATTTTATTTATTTATTTGACAGACAGAGATCACAAGTAGGCAGAGAGGCAGACAGAGAGAGAGAGGAGGAAGCAGGCTCCCTGCTGAGCAGGGAGCCCGATGTGGGGCTCGATCCCAGGACCCTGAGATCATGACCTGAGCTGAAGGCAGAGGCTTTAACCCAATGAACCACCCTGGCGTCCCCGCTATGAACATTCTTATAAAATATTTACATGGGGGCGCCTGGGTGGCTCAGTCGGTTAAGCCTCTGCCTTTGGCTTAGGTCATGACCCCAGGGTCCTGGGATTGAGCCCCTCGGGCTCCCTGCTCAGGGGGAAGCCTGCTTTTCCCTCTCTTTCGCCCACACCTCCTGCCCTCTGTGCTTTCCCTCAGTCTACTGTCTCTCTCTCTCAAATATATAAATAAATCTTTTAAAGAAATATTTATATGGACATATGTTTTTATTTCTTTTGGGTAAGTACCTAGGAATAGAATGACTGGCTCAGAGGGTAGATGAGTGTTTAACTTTGTAAGAAATACCAACTGGTCTTCCAAAGCGGCTGTACCATTTTACAACCTTGCTCGCAGCAGATGAGATTTCTACTTGCTCACATCCTTGCCAACACCTGTAATCGTCAGTCTTTTTAATTTGAGAAATTCAAATACATGCATGGTGGGGTGGTTTTAGTTTGCATTTCCTTAATGACTGATAATGTTGAGTATTTTTTTGCCATTCATCTATCTTTTTTGACTGAGGATCTGCTCACATCTTTTGCCCATTTAAAAAATTTTGTTGGGGCGCCTGGGTGGCTCAGTGGGTTAAAGCCTCTGCCTTCGGCTCAGGTCATGATCCCAGGGTCCTGGGATCGAGCCCCACATAGGGCTCTCTGCTCAGCAGGGAAGCTGCTTCCTCCACTCTCTCTCTCTGCCTGCTTCTCTGCCTACTTGTGATCTCCATCTGTCAAATAAATAAATAAAATCTTAAAAAAAAATTTTTGTTGTTTGTTTTCTTAATATTTAGGCTTGAGAGTTCTTTATGTATTCTGGACACAAGCCCTTTATTAGATCTGTGATTTGCAAATATTTTCCTCCCACCTTGTAGCTTGTCTTTTCATTTTCTTAGCAATATCTTTTGCAAAGTAAACATTCTTAATTGTAATGAAATCCAGCTTATCACTTTTTTCTTCCATGGATCCTGCTTTTGGTGTTGTATCAAAAAAATGTTTGTCTGATCCAAAGGTCACAAAGATTTTCTCCTGTTTTCTTCTACAAATTTTTGTTTTGTTTCAAGTTTTACGTTTCGATTCATAATCATTTTGAGTTAATTTTTGTATATGGTATGAGATGTGGATCCAAGATCTTTATTTTTTGCATGTGGCTATCCAATTATTTCATAACCATGTGCTGAACATTATTTTTTTTTTAAGTTAAACCAGCCTTGCTTCTCTAGAATAAACTTAACTTGGTATGATGTATTTTAAAATAAGTCTTTAAATTCTGTTTGCTCTTAATTTGTTTAGGATTTTCAAATTCATGTTCATGAATCAGATTGGCGTGTAATTTTCCTTTCTCATGATTTTTTTTTTGTGAGATAATCAAGGTTATTATAGGCCCCAAGGGAAACTGGGAAATGTCTCCTCTTTTCCAATTCTCTGTAAAAGTATATATTGACTGGTATTATTTATTGTTTAAATATTTGGTAGAACTCACCAATGAAACAGTTGGATCCACAGTGTTCCTTATGGAATGGTTTAATTTAATGTTTACATAGTTACAGGATTATTTTATGGAGACCCCAATCCTGACCCTGACTAATCGAGTGTAATCTCTTATCACAGAGCAATTCAGCTAGAAATTGACAATAAAAATATTACTAGAAAATGTACAGGCATGTGGTAATTAAGAGATACTCCTCCTCTTCTTCCCATTCTTCTTCTTCTTCTTAAGAGATACACTTCCAGGGGCAGGTGGGTGGCTCAGCCATTAGGTGTCTACCTTTGGCTTGGATCATGATCCCAGGGTCCTGGGATCGAGTCCCACAGAGGGCTCCCTGCTCAGTGGGAAGTCTGCTTCTCCCTCTCCCACTCTGCCCCCCTGCTTATGTTCCCTCTCTCGCTGTCAAATAAATATAATTTTAAAAAAAGAGAAATATACTTCCAAATAACCTATGGGTCAAACTGAACTCATAATGGAAATTTTAAAATTTTTTTAAATTTTTTTCTTGGAAATCTAAAAAAATATTTTCAATTAAATGATAATGAAACTACTATGTATTAAAATTTCTCTGATTTAACTAAAGCCATACCTGAAGGGAGAATTTGTAATAAAATAGAAGGGCTGAAAAATGTTAAATAATCATATCAAAAAGTCAGAAAAAGACTGGGGTGTCTGGGTCGCTCAGTCATTAAGTGTCTGCCTTCGGCTCAGGTCAGGATCCCTCCCTGGGTCCTGGGATTGAGCCCCATATTGGGCTCCCTGCTCAGCAGGAAGCCTGTTTCTCCCTCTCCCACTCCCCCTGCTTGTGTTCTCTCTCTCTCACTGTCTCTCTCTGTCAATTAAATACATAAATAAAATCTTCAAAAAAAAGTTAGAAGCAGAATAAAAGTCTAGAACCCAAACAACAAGAGGGTATTATAAAGATAATAGTAGAAATTAATGAAATGGAAGCAAAAATATAACATGGATGATCAAGATAGCCATCTTTGAAAAGACTAACAGCATCAATAAACCCTTGGAAGACCGTTTTAAAAAAAAAACACAACTACTATCAGTTATCAAAAGAAATATCTCTACAGTCCTACAGATTTTTTTAAAAGATTATTTATTTATTTGACAGAGAGATCACACGTAGGCAGAGAAAGAGGGGGAAGCAGGCTCCCTGCTGACCAGAGAGCCTGATTTGGGGCTGGATCCCAGGACCCAGAGATCATAACCTGAGCCGAAGGCAGAGGCTTAACCCACTGAGCCACCCAGGCCCCCCTGGTCCTATAAATTTCAAAAGAATCCTAAAATGATAGTATGAACTTGTTTATGCCAATAAATCTGAAATTTTAATAGATGGAATGGACAAATAAAACAATGACTGTTAATTAATTTACCTAAAAATTAGGTGAGTTTTAGAATGATTAAAGAAATGGAATCCACTATTTAAAACTTTCTAAAACAATAGGTCAAGCCAAGGTAGCTTTACCAAAGGATTCTAACAAACATCTAAGAAAGGTCTGAGGCCAATCTTCACATTGTTCTGGAAGAAAGAAAGATAATATCCTAATTTGTTCCGGAAATTATAAATGATGACTAACGGTCCCATAACTGTAATGAGGATTCTAGCTCTGTGTAATGTCTTCCTCTGTATGTGCGTCTGTACTAATTTGTATCTCTTCTTTTCCAGTTGCATCTTGTTACATAGAAGCCTGAGGTTGTTATTGTTTGGAATTCTAAATACCCATGCAAAGGCCAGTGTGGGTGTTGAGTTGTCAGATGGATAGGCTATCCTAATTATTTACCTATTACCTCTCAGGTCCAAATCCCCCTTCTAAACTCTGGTCCCTGGTGCCTACTCTGTTTCCCTATAAACTACATGTCCCAGACCCCCCCACCCCCTTGCCAATGGCCTTCTTGTTAGGTTTGCTGGTAGGAACTGTTAGGAAGGAGCTAAATGGAACTAGTTAACTAATTAGTTAACTGGAACGCAGGGAGAAGGGAGAAGGGAGCTCTTCTTATTTTCCAGCTTGTATTGGCAGCAGCTGACAGCCTGGCCCTAAGGCTCAGAACCAGCTTCAGCGGAGCCCCTCAGAAATGCCAGCAAGAACCAGGTGGTGGCCCTCTGAGAAACCGAGCACCAGCCCTGTCTCAATACACCCTGCTCCCCCCCCACCCACCCCCAGGAGCCTCGCCCTTCTTAACAGGAGCTTGGGGGCCACCTGTTGGAAGGTTTTATATGCAAGGACAAAGGAGAATGACAGCCTGGCAAGGGCCTTTCGAAAGCAACAGGTTGTGTGTTGGGGAGCATCCAGACAGCAGGCAGGGTTAGGGGGAAGGGAAGCAGGTCTCTGCTTCACTGGGACCCAGGATGGATTTCCTCAGCCACTGCCGGACATTCTCAGCCCCAGCAGCCTTTGCTCACCACCTGACATGGGCTGAGTTACTTCCTTGCTCAGAGGTACTGGGGGTGAATGGGGGCTGTTCCCAGAGACCCAGGGACGCCAGCAGGAAAGTCTGGGGATATATGGCTGTCGCTGGAGGCGGGGGGGGGGGGGGTTGGTAAGGAGCCAAGAAAACCACCACAGTAAGTGGCCACTTGCAGGGCAGAGTTCAGAGCCAAGCCTTGAGGGGAAGGTGTGGGGTTTCCTGTTCAGATTTCAAGTGGGAAAGCTTCAGCCCTTTTGTATGGATCCTATGTTCTGCCCAGCCTCTGCGGCTATGGCAAGGCGCCTGAGTCCTTTACCCAAAAGTAAAGGAAAGAGCTTGGATGGGACTGAGTATCATATGGTCGCAGTGGACAAGTCCCTTCTCTTAGGTGGACTTAGGGCTTCTTGTTTCAAAATGGACCCCTCCAGTAATCTTCAGTAATGGCCTGTTTTTCTAACACCTGGGACAGGAAGTAAAGCTCCACAAAATCATCTTATTGAAGGGGTTACTGGAAGGTGGAAGGTAAAAGCATTGCCTTCCTCAGAGTCAGCAGACAGTGGGTGGAACCAGGCCCCCCCCAGAAATGGTGGGAACCCCCAGACCTCCTCATGTCTTTCCTTAGTTACCCCCTTCTACAATTCCAGAATGTATGGGGGTTTTCAACAGAAAAATCAAACCCGCACAAAATATTCCATTGTGGATAGAGTAAAATGTAAAAAAAAATACCCAACTTACACTATTCAAAATATTTATTGGTGGACCCCAGTTATCCTCTCGTTTTGCAAAGGAGCACATGCACAATCAGGCAGACAGGATGGCTTCCATATAAGAAACCTGAACTCAGACTCCTCTTCCCTTTTAAGACACTCCACATGGAAAAAAGGAGGGACTAACCTTCTTCAGGTCCCCGCTGGAGCCAAATGTTATCCCATGGCCCCTGGTCTGGGTCACTCTGAACAGGAAGGTTCCCCTCAGTTTCCTGGGGTGAGCCAGAGCTCTAATAAGACTGGAAGCTCTGAAGCTGTAGTTAACATCTGAAATTATATCCCCTCACATAACATGTATAAAGGCAATCTTTCAGAAATCTAACATGATTGAAAAGCTTCTAGAAGAGCAGAAGCGAAACACACCTGCACAGGCACTGCAAAAAAAAAAAAAAAATCCCTACAGAAAAGATAGAAATGAGGGGGGAGAATTAAAATCTGAAAATAAGAGAGAACTTAGAATATAAGTGTTCTATCAATAAATATGAATGGAATAAACTTACTTATTACAAGAGAAGACTTCCAGACAAGATGAAGTCAATGCATTTCTTCCTATTCTGTCCACTAAGTACAGTTTAAAACCCTGGATATTATACCTCAAGCAAGAATGGGAAGACACCAAAAGATGGAGAAAAGAAGGCAGACTGGCTAGGGACCTCAGGACCCAAGTAATAACACAGTGGCGACTTTGTGGGTTTTCCTTCTGCCTCATAAGTCTAGGACTGAGTGCTGGAGGAGCTGGCAAACAATCAGTGTCAATGGGCACAGGCAGCCCTCCAAGAACCCCGTTCTCTTGGACAAGAGACTAGGAAAGGGAACTTAGCAAAACAGAAAACATCAACAATAACTCCTCTACCCTACATGGCTTCACCCTTACTTCTGTCAGCAAAGATCAGGGGGGAAGTCAAAACTTCCAGCAACTGTAACGAGGGATCCTGGCCCCCTCCCTATGCTGGACTGGTATCACTGAAGGCAGAGTGAGGAGTTGGGACATGCACTATCCTTCAATGATGAGAATGCACCTCGCTCTGCAGGGTCAGTGGAAACCACATGGGCAAGCCATAATGTGTCCTACTAGCCAGGGTGGCGTCAGTGTACCAGCCTCTGTCTGGTGGGGAGCCTGAGAAAATAGAGTGAAATAACTAACAAACAAAAACCCAAAAAAGATTAATGTAGCTTTAGAGACCTGTGGAAATATAATAAATGAGCTAACACATGTGTCATTGGATTCCCAGAGAAAAAGGAAAAAAAGACAGGGACTAGAAAGGTATTCAAATAAATAATGACTGAAAATTTTCTTAATTCAGTTGAAGACAGCAGCCTATAGATTTAAGGACCCAAGCAAACACAACAGAGGATAAATCCAAAGAAATTCATGTCAACATGTGTTATAATCAAACTTTTAAAAACTGAAGGCAAAGGGCATGTGGGTGGCTCAGTTGGTCAAGCATCTGCCTTTGGCTCAGGTGATGATCCCAGAGTCCTGGGATTGAGCCCCATGTCGAGCTCCCTGCTTCTCCTTCTCCTCCCCACTCTTGCCCTCTCTCACTATTTCTGACTCTCTCAAATAAATAAAATCTGAAAAAAATAGTTAAACACTAAAAAAACCCAAAAACCTGAACACAAAACTTAAAGCCACAAGAGACCTACCAATAAGGGACAGACAATTCAAAAAAGGACAGATTTCGCATCAGAGACCATAAAAACCAGAAGGAAGTGACACAGCATTTTTCAAATGCTGAAAGAAAATAACTATTACACACTTGAATGAAATGAAAATGAAAATTACACACTTACTTAGTTATATAGTTACTTAACCCATAATTCTGTATCTGGCAAAAATATCCTTCAACAATGAAGGGAAAATCAGAACATCCTTAGCTGAGGGAAACAAGAAAATATCAGCTCCTACCCTAAAAAAATGTCCAAAGAGAATTTTCAACACAGAAAGTACGATGAAAGAAGGAGTCTTAGAACACCAGGAAGGAAGGGAAAATAAATGGATTGAGTAATGATATGGGTGAGTATGACAGAGCCCTCCTCTATTCAGCTTTTCTAAATTATGCATGACAATTGGAGACAAAATTCTCACATGACCTGATATGGCTCTTAAAGTATGAAGAGGAAATCATTAAAGCAATTAATTTTATAAGTGGGGGGTGGTAAAGGGACATAGAGGGCAGTAAGATTTTCACACATCACTTGATTTTGGAAAATGCAACACTAGTGATTAATTATGCATGTACATTGTCATATATGCAGAGGAAACAATAAAGTACACAATAAAAACTGCACAATTAAAAATAAAACAAGAAATAAAATCCTCCAAATTTCTTTTTATAAATTCAGCACAATATTTCTATTAAAAAATTTAAGGAGAACACAAAATAGTAAACTACACAGTAGTATTTTTATGAACATCTACACTAAAATCTTCAAATATTGGCAAAAAAAGTTAGTAAATTTAAAAATAACACACTGGGACCAAGAGGGCTTGACCCCCTTCATGCCAGGCTAATTTAATGGTAAGAAACTAGGATTATCACATTAACAGACAAAAACAATGATCAGGACACGTGGGTGGCTCAGTTGGTTGGGCGACTGCTTTTGGCTCAGGTCATGATCCCGGAGTACCAGGATCGAGTCCTGCATCGGGCTCCCAGCTCCACGGGGAGTCTGTTTCTCCTCTCTCATGCCCTCTCTCACTGTCTTTCTCTCAAATAAATAAATAAAATCTTAAAAAACAAAACAAAACAAAAATGATTAGATCAGCACTCCAAGAAATGAATTTCAACACCCATTCCAGAATTTTTAAAAACTGAAGGAAAAAAAAAAGCCTTAGGAGGAACTGAAAATCTATCAGATGGGATGTTGACTGACTCAGCTGGTAGAGCATGTCATCCTTGATCTTGGGGTTGTGAGCCTGACATTGCGTATGGAGCCTACTTTAAAAATAAATAAATAAAGGGGCACCTGGGTGGCTCAGTTAAACACCTGCCTTTGGCTTAGGTCATGATCCCAGGGTCCCGGGATCGAGCCCCTCATTGGGCTCTCTGCTCAGTGAGGAGCCTGCTTCAGTAGCTTTTCTAAATATTAACAAAAAAGAACATATAAAAAAGTAAAAATCTTCTTAAAAAAAAGTAAAAATCATTTTTTGCAATAATAATCAATCTATGAACCAAGGCCCCCAATTCTACTGAGAGACATAAAAGAGGATTTAACCTGAATAAGAACACAGACCTTACTGTTGCATAGGAAAACTCAAAGTAATTTGTCAACTCCCCTCAATGAATGATAAATTCAAAGCAATCTCAAAAATTGCATGCCATCAGGATTGGAGGTGAAGAGTGTGGAACCTACCAGAAGAACCCTTGAATTCATCTAGCCTGTAATAAAATAAATGTAGGAAATAAAATTAAATAAAAGAAAACTGAGATGGACCAGTGAAATTTGGAAATACAAGAGTAAATAAATATGGGTCACTGACCCAACCATTTTAAAACCAATTATAAAGTTTTACTAATTAAAGCAATTTGGTATAGAATGAGTACTTTGGTAAAACAGAAGGGGAAGTCCAGATGGGAATTTAAGGGTGGTATTTCAAACACAAGAAAAAAGAAATAATATTTAGCAAGTGCCTTGAGGAACAATCAGCATATCATTTAAAAAGAAAAAGAATTCCTCCCCACCTTACCTCTTATACCAAAATAAATGCCAAAGAATTGATAAATCTATGTAAGTTTTAACAAGAAGCATGAATGATTTTATCAATAAATTTATTTAGAGAAGACTTTCTAAGTAGGAAACAGACTCCAGAGACCATTAAGGAAAAGACTGGTATATTTTACTACAGAAAAAATTTTAATTCATGGATGCTCCCCCGCCACCTGAAATATGAAATACTACATATAAAGTCGTAAGACAAAAGGCAAACTGGGAAAAAAAATTTTTTTTTAAGATTTTATTTATTTATTAGTTAGAGAGAGCGAGCGAGCACAGGCAGACAGAGAGGCAGGCAGAGGCAGAGGGAGAAGCAGGCTCCCTGCCAAGCAAGGAGCCCGATGTGGGACTCGATCCCTGGACGCTGGGATCATGACCTGAGCCGAAGGCAGCCGCTTAACCAACTGAGCCACCCAGGCGTCCCAAACTGGGGAAATTTTATATTACATGTGACTTTAAAGAAACCAACGTCCTTCATTTAGAGCAAGCTTATAGAAACCTGTAAGGAAAAGAAAACTAAGCCAATAGAAAAATGGGCAAGCAAACAGAAGAAACACAAATGCTCCATCTCATTCACATTAAAGACATAAGAGACAATAAAAAACCGAAAATACCAAAATTCTCAGGCTGGAAAAAAGGCCCAAGGTTGCTGGTTCCCATTTCAAAGAAACGGGGACTCTCAAACACTATCAGAAATTAAATCTATACACCTTTCTGGAAGACACTTTGTATCTACTAAAAGGAAAACTGTATGTGCCCTTTGACCCAGAAATCCACCAGTAGAAACTTACCCCAAGGTAATTATGAACCATAAGAAGAGTTAACATTTACTGAGTGCTTAGTATATATATGAAGGTAGGACATAAAATGCATTATGTGGATCATCTTCTTTATTCCTTAAAAATGACAAAATGAAGAAAGTTTTGTGCCCATCTTACAGATGGGTAAACTGAAGGCTAAGAGATCCAGAGACTCGCCCAAGAGAAGAGAGTCAACAACAGAGTAGGGATTTTAACCCAGGCAGTCTGAGTTAGATACTTCCCCCCAAGCCTGCTTACAGCAATATCATAAGAGCTAAAGACTAGACAAAATTCAGGCATCAGCAATATAAGACAAGTTAAACACTTGATGATGAGTTCCTAAGGACTACCGGGCAGCTCTTAGATCTCTACAGTGCATTGAGGGAAAAGCAAGGAAGAGAGCAATGCCTAGACTTAGCATGCCGATCTTTTGCAGTTAGAAGTGTATTGTATAATGCTGCCAACAGCCTATACGGAGCCTTAGTGCAAACTGGCTGAAGGTGCCTTCTCTGGAGGTTCACAGTCTCGGGGGCATACACAGAAGGTGTCTCTGTGCCTTCATCTTCCCCCTTACTTGGGCACATTAAAGTTTACATGGATAAAGGTAATGGAAGTACATACCTGGATAACGTAAGTATATACTGAGAACCCGAACACCTGCCCCCACACCCCTGTCTCCATGACTATTTCCTTGTCTTCATTAGCATGACTTTACTATTCCAGAAGACTTCTGCCAGGCACAGAACTATATTGTCCATTTCAGGATCTTCTCAAGACCCATCAACTCTTTGGTAGAAAGCATCAGCATATAGTTAATTGCATAAGAAACTTACAACTTTTTGAAGCCTTCATCTCCAGATCTTTACCTTGTTGCTTTCACCAGTCCTAAACAGTTATATCCTGATCTTTAACTTATCCTTAGTTGGATTCTAATCAAGTCTGGGCACTGAAAGAACCATAAACCCAACTTCAAATTCCTGATGCAATCCGACCTTGCCCTTCCTCACTGAGCATGGCCAAGCCTCTCTGGGGGCTCTGTCTTAGCAACAGGGTAGGTTGAGGAGGTTTGGAAAGATAGCATTTGACAACAGAATCATGTTAAAATAGGCATATGGATGTTTCTGGAAAGAATCACAAGGAACTTTACAAGTGCTTCCTTTTTGGAGAAAGACTGTACACAGTTTTCCATTTGATACATTTTTATATTATTTTTGCATTACTTGATTGCCATAACTAAGCACATGTACTACTTTTATTTCTGTCATTTTCAGTGCCAGTGAGATTATCTGGTACTGAGATTATGGATTTTTATGTATAAGATACTTTGGGTGCCAAAAATCTTTTTTTAAAGGATTTTACTTATTTGGGAGAGAGAGAATGAGCAGGGAGCAGGAGGGGCTGAGGGAGGGGGAGAAGGAGAAGCAGGCTCCCCACTGAGCAGGGAGCCCAATGCAGGGCTCGATCCCAGGGCCTCAGGATCATGACCTGAACCTAAGGCAGATGCATAAGCAACACTTAAGTGACTGAGACACCCAGGCACCTGGTATCAGAAGTTTTTATAAAAAAGAACAGACTGTAGTCAATATCAGCTGTCTCAGAAAGGTAAGGGACTTAAAAGTAGCTAGCTTTTTCATTTTAACAACTTATAATTATAATGTACCTACAGAAAAGCATACACATCAGAAGTGTACAGTCTGGTGATTTATCACAGGCTGAACACACTCGGGTAACCATTATCCAGTTCCAAGGCAGAAAGTCATTGTACCCTGAAGCCCACTCTGGCCCAATCCAGGCACGGGGTCTCCCTTCTTCCCAAAGGTAAGCAGCATCCTGACTTCCACCACCATAGACTGGTTTTGTCTGTTTTTGAACTTTATAAAAAAACAGAGACATTAATTATGCATTCGTTCTTCTACCAGATTCCTCTGCAAAACAGTATAAATATACTGCAATTGACTTACCCACTCTACTCCTGATTGGTCTTTGGGAAATGCCGTGTTCGGGCTGTTATGAATACTGCTCATAGTGTTACAGAACCTGGACTGGATCCTGATGGAAGAACAAAGCAGCCCTGAGGGACCTTGGAGGATCAGAGGTTTATTTGACAACGGGGGGGCCGGGGGGAGGGCTCAGAGGAGAATGGTCTCCAAAGGTCTGAGCCCTGAGCACAAGCAGGAAGGGTAATTGATACCCTTCCACTTCCGCATACTTGGTACTTTTAGTGCATGCAGGGAAACGGGTAGGAATGGAGAACCAGGAAGGCCTTTGAGACAGATTGGGATTCCTTTGCTGGTTTGGTCGGCCATCTTAGAGAACAGTTTTTCCCTTATCATTGCCCTCTTTGATGCCCCTTTAAACACCTAGTTTAGAGGACATGATTATCCTCTACTAGGGGCCGATAGCCCTGCAAGACTAGTATCTGGGCAGCAGCTCACCTGGTAACAATGTTTTCTATGAATTTAGCAATCCATCCTAAGATTCCTAAGGTGGCCCAATAAGCAATAACAATAACAAATTTCTGGGAGAAAGTCCAATCAGAAGGGGCAGGAGCGTAAAATCTGACTCCTGAGGTGAGGGATATTGTGCAGATGATAGCCAGGGATGACGGTGAAGAGATGTCCATCAGTCAGTGGGGTCTCACTGAAGGTGGAGCCGGAGTGGGCCTATAGGGTCTGGTTGGGCTTTCCACTGGTGTGATTCGTCCGACTGGAGAGCCTTCTTTACTCTAAAGTGGGGGACCCATTGGGTGACACCTGAGACCTTGAAGGCAGTAGGGGTGGACAGAACAGTGTGGGGCCCTGTCCACTATGGTTTGAGGGGGTCTTTCTAAAACTTCTCGGGAGATGTTCAAGGTCTCCTCTGAGCCTGCTTATTACAGGGGGTGGCCTGTCATAGAGCCTCTGAGGTGAATTATAGCTACAGAAATCTTTAAAATCCAGTTGACTAGAATAAACGAGATCAATGACCTCCAACAGTTACGCTGTATAGAAGTGCCATGCTCAGGTCCAGGCATAAGGTAGCTGGGTTTAAAGTCTGACAGGTTTTCGGTGTTATTTCAGGCATATCTCTAAGCATAGCCTGGTATTTAATAAGTCGGTCTCCATCATCCATTGGTGGCCTTTGGGTTCTGAGACACTCTGGACCTGATGCGAAGTCATTACAGCCAGGGACTGTCCCACAGTGAGCTTTGAGGCTCCTTTTACCAGAAGGGCTGCTCTATGCTTAGCTAAAGCCTTTTTTTGCAACTGTACCTCAACAGAGGTAGCTTCTAGGAGAAATAGGACTAAAGGATGAAACCAGTAAGAATTCTTTGTTTGAGGTAAAGCGTTAATATTATAATTACAAAGGATCACTGGCAAGTGGGAGAAAACTTGTCAAGAGATAAGGGGCATCCAAGGGACTGCCTCATCTAATCCAATCTTAAAGAAAGTGGGGTCATCCCTTATCCTGAGTCTATAGTTAATCCTAAGGAGTGGGGTAGTCTTCTGGCTTTTAGGGAATGTTGTCATCCAGCCACACAGAATTGGTCAAGGTGATAGTTACAGTATACAACTGTTGGGGGATCAGTACTATTTTCCAGTTGCTTAATCATGTGCCATGGAGTCCTATTATTATCCCCACAGAATAAAAAGCAAGAAGACGGTCTAAACCAGCTATGATGCAACTTCTCTGAAGTTTACCTCTAGCTGTCTAGCTTAGGTAAACAGACAGTTAAAGACAATCAAATCTAGAATTTAACCTCCACAAAGGTGGGTGTTATTTAAACAATTTTTCTCTCTAAAATAACCCTCATTTCCAGAGATAGCCAAATCAGGACTAATTTATTTGAAAGAACAGGCCCAGTTTTAACAAACTTGTGTCTAATTATTTACATAAACTCAGTAGGAACAGTGAATGATCATATAGATCTTATAGAATTTGCTTTGTTGGAACTTTTTATAAGGAATCTCTAGGTTGAACTGTGAGTAGCCTCTCCAGGCCAGAAGCCAAGCCAAGTAGTTGCCAACAGACATGCCTGCAATACCTGTGAGATCTGGGTGAATTCCTCTTCACGAGGTCCCCCAAGTATCCTAAGGTTCCTGCACCTGCCAGGAAGTGATATTCTTCACTCACCTGGTAAGGCTTCTGGGAATCTGTAAGCAAGGTATCAGGCCAACATTTCCAAGGGCTCTATGGCTCCAGCTTTCATAAAGCCAACCTCCATTCCTTAAAGTTATCTGGTCATATCTGAGTCTAGGCATGTCTTTCACAAATATGACATTCTAGCCAAAGCCATGGTAAAATAACCAGTGTTTCTAGTGGTGTCCTGTTACAAGGAGAACAGATTTTTTTTTTTTTTAAAGATTCTATGTATTTATTTGACAGACAGAGATCACAAGTAGGCAGAGAGGCAAGCAGAGAGGGAGGGGGAAGCAGGCTCCCCGCCGAATAGAAAGCCCTATGCAGGGCTCAATCCCAGCACCCTGGGATCATGACCTGAGCTGAAGGCAGAGGCTTTAACCCACTGAGCCACCCAGGTGCCCCCAGGAGAGCAGATTCTTAATTGAACTTATGCAAATGACTAGGACTGCCATGGAAGAAGGTATACTTACTGAGACCTTTTGAGTTTCAGAGGGTTCAGATAGAGAGGAAAGTTGAATGCTTTAATTTGCTTACAAATGATTATTTTATCATGTTTCTGTAAGTCACAGAAATCTTAAATTTCCGTAATCAGGAAGAGTGAACATTAAGGAACCAGTAATGTTTTTCAAACAAGGATCACAAAACTGCAGTCGTCTTTTTAGTTCACTTATTCCCACGTTACTGGTTTTTGTTCAGTTTGAATGCTGCTTTTACTTAGTTCTGGAAGTTCTTACTCATTTCAGTTCTGATCTTAAAGATACTGAATACCTCTATTGTCCTAAAAGTCCTCTATATGAACCTCCTTGATGATGAAACTCATTTTGCAAGACAAATAGGAAAAAATATAAATGACAAAAATCTCAGGAATGAACACTATTGATGATCTGATAGGACAGTTCACTATGATACGACTGACAAGGGAACTCAGTAATTCTGTGACAGAACACTTCAATAGCCAGAACCAGAATGTTACATACCAAACAAGCAAGCCTAATTAGTCAACTAGACTTTGTTCACGATTTAAATCTTGGGGAAGTTTGTTAAAACCCTAGAAAGTAAAAAAAAAAACCTACAAAGTTTTAAAGCACATGCCTAAACAGGATTAGGGATGTTAAAGACCTGATAAAAGCAAGACAGAGAAACTGGTTTTTCTAGGCAGGCACAGAGAAAACAACTATCTGAATTTTCTTATCAAGAGCAGACCAACAATTGGAGAACACTTTGTCTTTTTGACCAGAGAGAAAGCAGACTTTCAATCTTAAACCAATGTACTCTAAAATCCATTCATTTCAATCTTGGTCCATCCCAACCACATCTACAATTCTGTTCCAAAGTTTTTCCTCCATAAACCTTCTACAACTTTCCTTTCCATTTAGATTTTGTCCCAAGCCTTTCCCGCCCCCCCAGACAACCATCTCATTTATGACAAAATTACTTCCTTTTACCTTCAACAAAAATGCATTCCCATTCCTTACCTTTCTTACATATCTCCTACTTTTCCATATACAGAGTTGTTTCCCTTATTTCCATCAGTTTTAGTTACAGTTGGCAGAATTTTACACTCTTAGAAACACCTTAGTACCCAGTGGTGAGTAAGTATTAACCAATCATGAACTGTTACAACAGAATTCTTTAGATGGCAGATTTAGGAATCAATTAAGCACAAAACATGTTTACCAACAGATTTAAATATCCTTCGTTCTTTGCAATAAGAAGTCAAAAACACAAACCTATGTCCAGTAATTAATGACCTGGCACTTTCTCCTTTTGGAAAAAAAAAAAAAACCTAGATGTACAATGTATTCAATTCCATTTATCATCCAAGCAAAACTTTATAAAGTTTTAGTTCACCAAAGACTTTGAAAGCTGTCTTAACAACTACGCAAGAAAACTTCGAGACAATTAACCATCAGTGCAGTCATCTTTTTGCTAACAAATTGCAGCAGAGGTAACAGGAGGTTATTTGACCTTCAGTAAACCTTGATAGAATAAAAGTTTCACATTTACTGCTGATAACTTAAAAGACACATCTATCTTAATTAAATCAACAAATTTAGCTTAAATATTGACTTATGTTCCATTTGGATCCTCCCCATGGTCATTTTCACCTGAGACACGTGGAGAAATCTGGAGTGGTAGGTCCAGGAGGTGATCTCCTTGCTCCTTGAAGGTGAAGGGAGGAGCCATGGTGCCTGAGGCACCGCGAGGATGGTCTAGAAGCCAGTAATGCAGGCTGCACCCAAGGTGGCGCAGAACCAGAGAAGGGGGATGGGGAGGTAGGAGAGACAAAGTGGGTTAGGCAGTCCACAGGCCAGAAAAGACAGGGAATTTCCCCCAAACAAAGGGAGTTTTGGCAGCTGCTTGGGAATATTCCTCGAAGTCCCTGTCCTGAAGGACGCCTGGGATCATGACCTGAGCAGAAGGCAGGCACTTAAGGATTCAGCCACCCAGATGTACCCCCTTAAGTGTAAGTATGAGACACGCTGTTTCTGTCTGGATCAGTTTTCCTGTGGGCTGTCAGAGCTGCTAAATCAGGTATCTCCCCACACATACCACTTAGAAGCAGCAGGAGCACTGACTTCCTGCAGCTCAGAGGAGGACTGTTGGTCCCCACACTTGCTAATGGGTTCGTCCTTGTCCAGAACGCATCCCCGTTGCTGCCCCTGATGCCCCGGGCAGGGCCTCCCTGATAAGCTTTGCTTCCTTACAGCCATTGGGCTCCTTTACCTGGGTTACAAATATCCTACTTTGGTCCCTCCTATTAGCACAGAATCGGACCCATGGGGGCAGAGTTTGGGCTATCTGAAGCCAAGAATCAATATATGGGAATTGGTCAGGGTGTCCAGGAGTCCTGACCATAATCTTGTAAATGACCTGGACAGTGGGTAGGTCTCAGGACACCCTCAGAGGACCAGTCAACCCCAAAGGTGGCCCATTCCGATTCACACAATGTGCCTAATTTTCCAGGAGCTGTTTTGATCCCATAGTCTCCTTAGAATCCCTTCTTACAATTTTTGAGCACACAGTCTAAGACTGTAGGATTTGAAGAGCTTCCTCCCACGATGAGCAGGGCCTCTCTCAGTGTCCACCCTGTGTCCTCCCTGGGTCATTGGCATAAAGACAAACAAAGGGTGGGTGTCTCTCCAGAGAGACCAGTCAGATGCCTGCCTGTCTGCCCTCCCGGAAGAGACCTGGGTGACTCTTAGCCAAAGCGAGTCCATAGAAACCCCGCACTGGCACCCCAAAAGGGAGTCACCCTAGACCTTATGAAGTCACCATGGAAACAGCTTAGGACCCACTCGGACTCCATAGGCTTCTGGGGACCCTAAGGGTGTCCGCCCAACAAGCTAGGTCAAGCTGCACATTCACTCCCGCATTCACACTGAAGTTCTTACAGTTCCTCTCCCCCTGGGAGGCCCTGACCTGTGGAATTCCTTTTGGAAATTCCTTCCTGTCCCCACTTTTGGCGGAGGGGGGGTTCCTGACCCAAGGGGACCCCCCCCCCCGGGAGTCCTTACCTATGAGACCTCTAAGAGGTCTCTGGGAAGTGATCAGTTTCCCCTTCCACCCTGACGATGTGGTGGTGGGGGGTGCTGACTGGTCCTGGGGCCCCAGGCCTTACCAGAATCCGACTTCCGGACCAGGTCCTCACCTGCCAAATCTCCTTTGAGTCCGGTGGGAGCAGCCGGGCAGGAAACTGCTGAAAATTAGGTAGGGTGTGCCTTCTCCTTTAGGATCCCTCGTTCTGTCACCCAATGGGCCACCGCGGGTGGGGCTCCCGGACAGGGAACCAAATGTTATGGATCCTGGACTGGATCCTGACAGAAGAACCAAGCAGCCCTCCGAAACCGTGGAGGATCAGAGATTTATTTGACAACGGGGGGGGGGGGGGTGGCGGCTCAGAGGAGAGTGGTCTCCAAAGGTGTGAGCCCCAAGCACAAGCAGGCAGGGCAATAGATACCCTTCTACTTCCGCATACTTGGTACTTTGGGCGCATGCGGGGAAACGGGTAGGCGTGAAGAACCCGGAAGGAATGAAGAACCCGGAAGGGCTTTGAGACTGGGGCTGGAATTCCCCCTCTGGTTTGGTCTGCCTTCTTAGAGAACAGTCTTTCCCTTCTCAGTCGGAACATTCGCATGCATTCTTCTGGTGTTCCTGTGCATGCGTTTTACATACAGACCTAGGAGTAACACTGCTGGAT
Source organism: Taxidea taxus jeffersonii (assembly GCA_003697995.1). Classification (NCBI taxonomy): domain Eukaryota; kingdom Metazoa; phylum Chordata; class Mammalia; order Carnivora; family Mustelidae; genus Taxidea; species Taxidea taxus. Next base: position 46,015 of record ML107531.1, on the reverse strand, counting down.
TATAATATGTGCATGCAACCAGTTTTAGGAAATGACGACAAACGTTTTCCCAAAGTGGCTCTTACTGCCCTCCTCCAGCAGGGCATGATTTTTGATGGTTCTAAGTGGTCACGCTTAGTACTAGGGGGTCTCCTAACAATTAATGAACTTGAGCACCTTTTGTATGTTAATGGATCATATGGTATTGTGTAAAGCATCTGATTAAGTGCCTTGCTGATTTTTTTTTTTAATTAGGGTGTCAGGGTTTTGTTTTTGGTTTTGTTTTTTTGGTAGGAGTTCTTTATGTTTTGGATATGAGCCCTTTGTCAGTTTTAATTGTCATAGATATATTATTTCTGTGGCTTGCTTTTTTACTCTCTTAATGAAGTCAGTTGAGAAATAGAACTTCTTTATTATTATTTAGTCTGATTTGTTAATATTTTCCTTGATGCATGATACTTTATCTTTTTTAAGAATCTTCTGCCTATCTTAAGATCATGAGGTTGGATGTCCCCTTATGTTTCCCTCTGGAAGCTTTAGTATTTCACCTTTCACATTTAGATCTACAAAAAAACCTGAAATTTATTTCGTGTATGATGTTAAGTAGAGATCAAGTTTCATTTTTATGCTTAAAGACAGCCAACTGCCCATATATGCATGAGTTTGTTCCTGGACTTCATATAATTTTATTGTTCCATTTGTCTGTCTTTGTACCAATTTCACACTACTTTACTATCTTTTTGTAATAAGTCCTACATTTAGTAAAATGAGTTCTCCTGCTTTGTTCTTTTAAAGATTGTCTTGGCCAGTCTTGTTCCTTGATATTTCTGTATAAATTCATACACATACACACACACACAAAATGTGTGGGGATTACTACACTTACATTTGTGATAAGAGCTTTTATTTCTTTTTTTTCAAGCCTTGTAATTTTTATTTCTTGAAATATTACATTGGTCAGGGTGAAAACTACAATCTTGAACATATTGAGGATGATGGGCTTCGTTAAAAATGGTGGACATCCCTGTCTCAGTGATAATTCCTGTGGGAAAACCTTTCAGCATTTGGCCATTATCGCATTATAGGATACTGGCTTTATGCTTTCTGAAGATGCTATTTACCAGATTAAGGAAGTTCCTTCCTATTTTCCTGTGCTTTTGTTTTGTGTGTGTGTGTTGCTGTTTTGTTTTTTGATGAATAAATGTTGAACTTTATCTAAAGCTTTTGAAGACATGGCTTTTTCCTTTATTCTTTTAAAATGGTGAGTAACATTGATTTTCAAACAGTAAATCAACTTCAAGTTCCCGAAATAAACCTAACTTGTTTGTCCTACACTCTCTTCTTTACTACATATTGCTGAATTCAGTTTGCTCGTGTTGAGGAATTTCACGCCTATGTTCACAAGTGACTTAGCCAATAACTGTTGGGTTTTTGCCTCTTAATATTCTTGCCAGATTTTAGTACTTAGATTATGCAGGCCTTCAAAAACTAGTGTGGGAGCGTTCCTTTTGCCTCTACAAAAGTTTGTGTCATACTTAGGTTAATTCTTCCTTAAATATTGGAAGAATTCACTGGATGAGCCATCTGGGCCCAGAGATTCATTTTTTTTGTGGGATGGAGGAGTGCATTTTGAAATTTAAGATTTTATATAGTCTTTTATATAGAAATACATTTATTTATATATTATTTATTTTATTATTTATAACATTTATTATATATAATTAAAATAATGTTATATATTTATATATAATTTATTTATATAAATACATATATATTTAAATATCTACTTCTTTTTGTGCCCATTTTGACAACTTGTATTCTTCTAGGAACTTATATATATATATTCATACCTTCAAATTTATTGATATAAAGTGGCTCATAATATTCTCTTATTTGTTGAATCTATAGTCACAGTAAAAGTGTGGTGAAGAAAGTACCTTTAGGATCAGTCCCCTCTCTTAGCATTTCAACACTGCCTTGTGCCACAGGGTCCAGATGCCATAATCCAGGTTAGACTCTGGCCCACAGTGCTCTGTATGTCCAAACTGTACAAGAGCCAAGAGGCTCACCCCCAGCCAGGCCGGAACCGCAGCCCTAAAGTCCTATCTTGACCCTGTACTTCTCACTCTTCCCTCTGACTCCCAGAAGGGCCTTTATAGAGGCTTGGCAAATCTTTTCTTCCACTTCCCGGTGAGACCAGTCATGAAGTCTAAGAAGCCAGGCAATGTGCGTGCTGAGTCCACTCCACCACCATTCATGTTGGATTCTGTCTTTGTTTTATTGGAAGTCATTTCATTACCATCACAGTAACATGGGTGGCACAGTGGACTGCATTTTCATGAAGTCATCTGGCATAGTATGAGCCCCTGTTACTGGAAGGAAGAGAGGTTTACCTTTGAAATTGACCACAGAAGGCTTTAAGGATGTTATAAAAATGTGCATAAATATAAAAATACCTCTCAAGAGGTATTTCAGTGCTTCTGACTGTATTACAGACCCTTGAAGCTGGCATATTAATGTTACCTTCCACATTTAAATAAGAAAAAGAGAACTGGAGGATAGAGCAGTTGATACACTTTTTTTTTTTTTTTACCTTAAGTGAGAAGATACTTGGTACAGAGATAAGACAAAAATAAATCAAGGGGAAAATAGCCGGTTAACTGGAAACATAAAAAATAATGTCTCAATGGGCTTTTCTTCCACCCAAAATAATTATAATAATATAATATTAATAATAACTCAAGAACTGTGTCCTAAAGTGAGTGGAGGCATTTTCAATTTATAATGTAATATTATACATATAATACATACGTTATTGTGCTCATAAAAGCAAATAACATGCAGAGAAAACTCAACATATGTTTTTCTGTTGTTCTAGTGATTCCTCAAAAAGAGATTTTGGACGAGGAAAGAATTCTGAAGGGTTTTGGGTTCTTGTTTTTGTTTACCCATGAAGGTTTTAAAAGCATCCTTTTCTTAAAAAAAAAAAAAAGCAAAAAACAGATACCTTTGCTGCGCAGTGCCCTTCCCGCTCTAGAAGCCATAGGCCACATCCGGTGGGGCCCACATGGATCTCTTTATTAGTCCCCACAGCCCTGGTTCCCCTTGGGTTTTATAATATGGGCCCCTGAGCAAGACAGGATAAAGGTGCCAAATGTGGCCAAGAATGTGAGGGACTGGGGAGGGGGATGTTTGCATATTCTGCTCAGGCTTTTTCCTGACAAGGCTCTGCTCTCCTCAGTCAGCAGGACCCTGAAGTCTCTGAGGTCAGATGTGCCCCCCGTGGGGGCCCCCACCCAGCGGGCTACTGACCTGCCAGCCCCATACTGACCCACCAGCCTCGCAGCTGAATCTGTCTTCCCAGAGAGGCTGGAAACCCCGGAGCTATCATTGACCAACACTTGTCCTTGGACATTTCTCAGGGGTGTTTTCTAGTCTTCTGCTTTGTTCAGTTTTACTCTCATGAGGTCTGATTGGGTTAGACAGCAGAGGTGAAAAGGGCTGCATCCTCCTTCTGTTTTCAAGATTTCCCTTTGGTCAGGAGCTCGCATGCACGTCTTGCCCCAAAGGTTCAGCCTTTCTGGCAAATAACGGCTCGATGAGCAGCCTGCCCTGGGTCTGACTCCCCTGGACTGGCCCCCAGATGGATCTCACTCCTGACTGGGCAGTTCTGTTGTCCCAAAGGAGGGGCTCAGGGCAGTGGTAGCCAAGTTCACCTCTTAGAGAGGAAGCAAGGGAGAGCCCAGCAAAAGACAGGAAGGAATGGGGCCCAGGCTCGCTCTCCTTGGCCAGGGGTAGGGTGAGGGTAGGGAGGAGACTTGGGGCAGAGAAGTGGGGGGGATTTGAGACTCACCCTTGCAGAGCTAACAAACAGTTACCAGACAAAATGGAAACAGCCTTCTGGATATTTGCATTTCCGGATATCTCCAGACCCACCTAAAAGGAATTTTTTAAGATTGTGCTTTTTGTTCAGGCCCATTCAGTGCCAAGTTTAACAGAGCTGGAATCATAGTGAAACGAGGGTCAGGTCCCTGTCACCTGAGAGTGGGCAGTACAATTTCGCTTCCCTTACCTCATTCGATCCTTACTCCAACCCTGGGAGGTAGGCAAGGCAAATACGATTCCTGTTGGAGAGGATGAAGCACCAAGGCTTGGAGGGTTTAAAGAACTGCCCATAGCAGAAGATGGCCAGGGAGCCCTGGAAGCCTGGTCCACTGGCTTTTGCCACTTCCGTGTTGCCTCCTCAAACTCATTGTTTTGGGGAAGAAATGAGCTGCTTTCTGTGGCTGAGCACACATGAAAAAGTGGGTTACCTTAGCACTTCTCAGGCCATCCTGAGGGTGAACAAGGTGGCAAGGCGAATGGCCTGCAACCAAGGAAGCATGTCTCACATACATGAATGAACACAACGGAACTAAAATGGTTCTCTGGAGAAATCTTTGAAATCTTTGACCAGCCTGAGTCCTAACTGTGGTAAAATCCATAGGGATGCTATATTTAACATTTTAACACAAGTTAACAACATTTTGTTTAAATACATCTTTGGAGGGGGGAACATGGTGGTTAAAAAGAGGGAAGGGCAGAATTGGGGGTCCCTGTAGCTCCTGTAGGCCACAGGTATGGAGAGGGAAGCAACTCTGGCTTCCAGCAGCCCTCAGAGCACACTGTGCCCCAGGAGCTGTGTGGGCTTCAAGCTAATGGCCATGTTGACCGTTGGGAATAAGGTCCCTGTTGGCCCCGAGGCCATTCTTCAAACAGTCTCTCTCTTTGCCTTTGGTGATTTCTTCCTTCTCCTCCTCCTCCTCCTCTTCCTCTTCTTCTTCATACTCATCCTCATCCTCATCTTCACTCCTCACATCCTGGATGTCCTAGAGAAAGAAAAGAATGGGCTGTGAGTGATAACCCTCCAGAAAGCAGCTTGAGTGAGTAAGAAAACTCAAATCCCAAACTCAGAAAGAAATGTTCAAAAACCAAAAGTTCACCAAGGTAGAACATATCATGGGTCACAAAATAAATCTTAACAAAAAAGAATTAAAATTATGCAAAGCATGTTTTAGATCATGATGGAATTAATGTAGAAATGAATATTCAAAAAGGAAAAGCTCAAAACAGTTGGAAATTAAACAATACAGCTTTGACAATGGATTAAAGAGTAAGTCACAAGGGCTTTTAGAAAATATTTTGTACTAAAATGAAAATATGGTGTATTAAAATTTATCAAATTAGCTAAAATAGTGCTTTTAAGGAAATTTATAGCACTAAATGTTTATATTAGAAAAGAAGAAAACTCTCAATTTGAGTGTCCATCTTAAGAAACCAGAAAAAAAAGCAAAATAAACCCAAAGCAAGCAAAAGGAAGGAGAAAAATAAATAAAGAAATCAGTGAAATTTAAACAGAAAAAACAATAGAGAAAAGCGATAAAACCAAAAGCTGGTTCTTTGAAAAGATACATAAAATTGATAAATCACTAGCAAAATTGACAAAGAAAAAGAAAGAGAAGACACAACTTGCCAGAAAATGAAAAGGAGATTTGACTATGGACACTATAGATATTATAAAAATAACAGAATACAATGAACAGTTTTATGCATATATATTTGACAATTTAGATGAAATGGACCAACTCCTCAAAAACCACAGACTACCAAAATTCACCCAAGATGGCATAGATAACCTAAATAGTCATAAAACCATGAAAGAAATTAAATCAGCTAAAAATCTGGGAAAGAATATCATCAGGCCCAGCAGTTTTCACTGGCAAATTCTATGAAACATATAAAGAAGAAATAACACCAAATTTCCACCAATCTCTTCCATCTGATAGAAGAGGGAATACTTCCCAGTTTATTTTATGAGGCCAGAATTACCCTGATATCAAGGTCAGAAAAAGGCAATATAGGAAAAAACAACTACAGACCAGTATCTCTAATAAGAGTATATATATTAAAAAAAAACTCAATGAAACAGCCCAAATCAAACCCAGTAATGTATAAAAATAATAATACATCACAATGAAGTGGGATTAGTCCCAGAAATGCAAGGCTAGTTGAATATTTAGAAATCAATGAATGTAATCCATCCTACCAATAATCTAAAGAAGGAAAAAAATACATAATTATATCAGTTGATGCCAAAAAAATCATATGACAAAATTTTACATCCACTCGTGTTTTTAAAAAAAACACACCAAAGAAATAGAAGCTAACATCATACTTACTGATGAATGACTGAATGCTTTTCCCCCTAAAATTAGGAAAAAAGCAAGAATATCCACTTTCACCTTTCCTATACAACATTGTATTGGAAGTCCTAGTCAACGTAATAAGGCAAGAAAAAGAAAGAGAAGTCATACAGACTGGAAAGAAAGAAATGAAAGTATCCCTATTTGAAGATGAAATGATTATCTATGTAGAAACATTAAGGGAAAAGATACAAATGTAGTGATCCAAAGGGGCACGTGTACCTGAATGTTTATAGCAGCAATGTCCACAATAGCCAAGTTATGGAAAGAACCTAGATGTCCATCAACAGATGAATGGATAAAGAAGATGTGGTATATATACACAATGGAATACTATGCAGCCATCAAAAGAAATGAAATCTTACCATTTGCGACGACATGGATGGAACTAGAGCATATTATGCTTAGTGAAATAAGTCAACTGGAGAAAGACAACTATCACATGATCTCCCTGATATGAGGAAGTGGAGATGCAATGGGGGTGGGGGTTAAGGTGGTAGGAAAAGAAAAAATGAAACAAGATGGGATCGGGAGGGAGACAAACCAAAAGAGACTCTTAGTGTCATAAAACAAACTGAGGGGGGGTGGGGGGGAGAGGGGTTGGGAGAGGGTGGTGGGGTTACATTATATGTTTAAATAAAAAAAGCTTAAATAAAAAAAAATAAAAAATTAAAAAAATAAAATACATTTAATTACATACAAAAAAAAAAAAGAAACATTAAGGGACAAACTTGATGTCTTCCCAGTTATGATGCAATGGAGAAAGGCAGATGGGGTTTTTTGGGGAGCAGCGATGCTTGGTTGACGATTGTTTTCATGGGCTGTGCCCCTTGGGTCTTTTTTCTTCTTCTAAAGACTTTTGTAGGGAACAAGGGGGGAATTTGAGTCGGAAAAAAGGAATGAATTTCTCTCCAGAAAAACAGACTAGCATCTACCGGCCCATTTCTCTAGGACTTAAGGAGCTGCTTCTGCTGAGACATAATTTGGTCCTCAAGGATGTTCCCCATCACCCCAAGCCACAAATCCAGCACCCTCATCTCCAGGAAGGGGTCCTGGACCATATGAGCCGTCTGGTAATTAAAGGCATCTAATGGTCCCAAGGGTTGTGGAGCATTAGTGACTTTCCTTAAGCAGTGGCTAGGGATGCCCACTATCCTACAACGCTCATGACATCCGAGTGTCCAGCCAGACCTCAGTGTACGTGGATCCCTATTTAGCACCTAAAGCCATCTTACATTCAAGCACAGAAATTTTTGCCTGGTTTTAGTAGAGTCTCAGTTTTCTAGGAATGCAGCTATGTGCGCAATTCAAAGGAAAGTTATCCTTTGTTTTGTCCAGAGCTTCTCAATTTCAGAAAGCCTTATCACCAAGGGCAGACAAGACTAGGGGGGCAGTGCTGAGTCCCCAGTGTTGAGTCCTTCAGCACCAAGTCCGAAGTATGCCCGTGTGCATACAACTGCCCCAGTCATACCGAGTCTCCACAGTGAGCGGGCACAGCACCTGTTGACCTTGGGATGCTCTTGAGTATTGTCTAGCACACATATTACATGTGAAATGCTGATTTTATCTGAAATGCCTTTCTTTCTATCTCTTTTCTACCGCAGTTGTGGCATTCTATTGCTTTTTTTTTTTTTTTTTAAGATTTTTATTTTATTTATCTGAGAGAGAGAGAGCATGAGCAGGGAGGAGCAGTAGAGGGAGAGGGAGAAGCAAACTCCCTGCTGAGCAGGGAGGCCAATGCAGGGATCATGACCTGAGCCAAAGACAGGTGCTTCATCGACTGAGCCACCCAGGTACCCCTGTTCTATTGTTTTTTGAAATTATAATTATAGGTGAGTTATATTACCCGGGAATTTAATTTCAGGCTCATGAAGGGGCAATGGATCCAACAGCATTGAGAACCATGGCCCTGGATGATGAATCCAACTCCAAAAGGATTTTCAGATAGTAAGAATTTGTGAGATGGATATATATGTGGTTACACATTATGCAAACTTAAATAATATAAATTGGAAGTTGCGCGGTATTCAAATATTGGTAAAACTTCATATTCAATTTTGTCTTGTATAAAACCATAACAGCAATGAAAATCTTAAAGGGATTTTCCCCCCACTGCTCTAAAAATCCTCTGTGCTCTACCTATTCACCCCTCCCTCTCTCCCAACCCCTGGTGACCACTGATGTTTTTACTGTCTCATAGCTTTGTCCTCTCCAAAATGTCACCTAGGTGGAATCATTCAGTATGGAATCTTTTAAGATTGGCTTCTCTCACTTAGTTACATGCATTAAGTTTCCTCTATGTCTTTTCATGGCTTATGAGCTCATTTCTTTTTATTGCTAAAGAATATTCCATTATCTGGCAGTACCACAGTTTATGGGTACATTCGCCTACTTGGGAGACGTCTTGGCTGCTTCCAGGTTTTGGCAATCGTGGATAAGGCTGCTGTAAACACTCATGCTATCGATGTCCACATACTGGGCATTGGGCTAAGCAGTTAGTATGAATGATAACATTCCCTCCTCATGATAACCCAAGGACACTGGAGCTGCTCTATTTTAAAAGAGAGAAAGCAAAACTCAGCTCAGCCCTGCAAGACCGCACAGCTAAGAAAGACAGGATGAGAACCCTACTCTAAGCTTAGAAACTGAGCCACAGTTCTCTACAGACCCCTGGTGGAGTCATTTGCACAAATACTTGAGACAGGGGACCCAGGAGGAAGACGCTGGGTTCTGTTTGCGCTCAGTTGTCTGTATGAGAAAGCTCCCTCTCCCTTTTGAGTGAGCAGAGCACCAGCTCTTGTCACATCTCTTCACTCTGTTCTGACTCTGCCCTTGGTACCTGACTCTGAAGCATAAAATCTGAAATAATGAAAGCATCCCTAATTAATTATTTTTACTACGTGAGACAAACACACCATGTTTTCATCTGTTCTGTGTCAGTTACAACAGTGATGGTCCAGGTCCTGGAAATTGATTCCGTATGTGTTACTGGTCTGCCACCCACAGTTTGAAAATGGCTGGCTTTGGGTATGCCGGGAAAATGAAGCTTTCCCACATAGCTGAAATCAGACAAGTTTAAGATAGGAACCATAATCCATGTTCTGAAAAGCACCTCTCCACAACTGCAAGTCTTTCCCAGTAATGACAACACTTCACAGAAATGAAAACCAAGTTGAGCCAGCTCTAGCAGAACAAGGAATCAAAAACTTGCTAAAGGTCAAGCCACCGTGTTTTCTGAAACACTACCTGTGTGCTTTGATGGAGTGCCAAGATTTTGCTTACACAGCATCAGTGAGTACCTTTCTTGGAATCAGCTACCTTCTTTCCCTGCATTGCCCTTTGCTTTTACTGTTCTCTGCCCACCGGCCCCAGTCCTTCCTCCACTTTTAGTTGTCACTGGGCTAGGAGAACTTGTCTCCTGCAAATGTTGACCCAGAAGCCTCCTACAAATCATTAAAAGCCTAAGAAATTGCAGGCATAAAGAAGGATCTAGAACCTTCTTTGAAGAGTGAATTGGATCTGGGCTTCAGCAGCCGAAGGGCTATAGCTCCTTGGTTCAGTCCTCACACTTGTCCAAGCATAGGGCAACTAACCTGCTTACCATGATCTGCCCAACTGGGCTTCCCCTCGGTGAGGGTTTCACACAGAAAGTTTCCTCTTGAATTTCAGAGCCAGACTCAAAGGTTGCCTTTGATATTGCCCCAATTCACCATTGTAAACTAGAATACTGATGACCTTTGAACATGGGGGCTGGGGACACGGACCCCCTGCATGGTAAAAAATCCATGTATAACTTTGGATTGGCCAAAAACCTAACTACTAACAGTCTACTGTTGACCGGAAACATTATCAAGAACATAAACAGTTGACTAACACATATATTTTTTAAAGATTTTATTTATTTATTTGACAGACAGAGATCACAAGTAGGCAGAGAGGCAGGCAGAGAGAGAGAGGAAGGGAAGCAGGCTCCTCGCTGAGCACTGAGCAGACTAACACATATTTTATTTGTTCTATGCATTATCTACTGTATTCTTGCCATAAAGTAAGCAAGAGAAAAGGAAATATTATTAAGAAAATCACAAGGAAGAGAAAACACATGTGCAGAACTGCACTGTTCAAACCCATATTGTACAAGGGTCAACTGTATGTTCTATTTTCCATGGATGGCTTTTTTTCATTTTACTTGCTGCCATCAATATATCTAATTTCCTTAAGAAATGAATTCATTTTTGCTAGGGCTTACAGGCTTTTAAAAATGAGCTCCTAAGAGAAGAAGCCAGCATCAGGGCTAAGTGGATGCTAGCGGATGTCTTGTCAAACATGTTCATTTTCCATGTGAAATAAAAGCTACAGGCGCGCCTGGGTGGCTCAGTGGGTTAAAGCCTCTGCCTTTGGTTCAAGTCATGATCCCAGGGTCCTGGGATCAAGCCCTACATCAAGCCCTCAGCTCTCTGCTGAGCAGAGAGCCTGCTTCTTCCTCTCTCTCTGCCTGCCTCTCTGCCTACTTGTGATCTCTGTCTGCCAAATAAATAAATAAGATCTTAAAAAAAAAAAAAAAGAAAGAAAGAAAAGCTACGGGACTTCATCCCACCCCAGCTGAGAACTCAGCTTAGTGGCAGCAGAGCTCAGATCCCCCTGCATGGCTCTTGATAAAAATGCATGGTTTTCTTTCATAGTCTCTGGATTACCTAAAAATCAATTAAAAATGTGCCAGACTCTGTGGCAATCATCAAATTGTGATGGGTGTAGAAAACGATTGGTTTCATAAGTGTAATTTGCTTTGGGGATTAAAACCATTAAAATTAGTGCATTCTCCAATTTGCTACATATTGCATCCTTTGGAAATGGCTGTAGATGCTATGGTTAGAAATTTAACAACTCTGCCAAGGCAAAGATGCAAAGTGATTTTGACAAAAGAGAGAGAGAGAGAGAGAAACACCCACTAGGATTTAGGTAAGCAAGGCTTAAGAAATAACCATGGTAAGGCAGAGGATTAAGTACATTGCCCAGGGGTGCCTGGGTGGCTCAGTCAGTTAAGCATATGACTCTTGATTTCAGCTTAGGTCATGATCTCAGGGTTGTGAGATCGAGCCCCATTGGGCTCCTTGTTGGGTATGGAACCTGCTTAAGATTCTCTTCCTCTACCCTTCCCTTGTCTGCCACCCCCGTTCTTCCTCCTTAAAATTAAAAAAAAAATTATAGTCCAGAAAATGTGTATTAAAACTGAGATGTTAAAGTTTGTTTCAAATATCAGCATCCAACAAAAAAATTATACGCTCCATTAGGAAGGGAAAAAATCCAATGTGACAGAAAAGCATGCAAAGGATATGAAGAGGCAATTCACAGAAGGGGCAATGTTACTGACAAACAAACTATACAAAATATTCAATCTTAGTAATCAGGAAAGTGCAAACTAAAATGAGATACAATCTCACATTCATTAAATTGGTAAATAATGAAAAGTATGATAAAACCAAAAGTTGGTGAGGATGTGGGAAAAGAGTGACTCTCACACTTGGTCTGAAGAGTCATTTAGTAGCATCCGGTAAACATGACTTGGGAATCCTACCCAGAAACTCATATATGTTCCCAAGGAAAGAGATATGAGAATGTATACACAATACAGAACTGGCTGTAAACAGGAGGATAAACGGAGTGTGGAATGTCTGATTCATGGCATACCATAGAGGAGTTAAACGAGTTGATCTACGGAATTACATATACTGATGTGAATGTGATGAAGGAAGAAAGCAAGTTGCATAATCATGTTGGATCACAGATCAAGTTCATTAGATTACTAATTAATTATGTTGCTTAATTAATTAGATCACCAGATCACAGCATTCATGCAAAGTTTACAAATATGGAAGCGACACTCTAACGTTTGTGACTCCACCCAAGCATGGTAAGTACATAAAAGCGTGGTGGCAGGACGCAGCTTCAGTGGTTCTCTTGATAGAGCGAGAGAGGGAGAAAGAGGAATGGGTTGGGGTGGGATATGCCAGAACATACCATCTGCCTTCCCAATTTCTCTTAGGTGATTTCATCTAGCACACGGTAGGTGCTTGTATCTATTTGATGAGAGAGCGAATGAATATCTCTAACTTCTCAGTATTAAATCCCACCTAAATTCAAGTGACTCCCCAATTTTTTTAAGGATTTATTTATTTGAGAGAGAGAGGGAGCATGGGAGAGAGAAAGAGAATGAGAGAGTGAGAGCAGGGGGAGGGGCAGAGAGAGAGAGAGAGAGAGAGAGAATCCTAAGCAGACTCCATGCTGAGCGCAAAGCCCGACAACAGGGCTTGAGCCTACAACCCTAAGATCACAACCTGAGCCGAAAGCAAGAGTTGGACGCTCAACTCACTGAGTCACCCAGGCAGTCCATGACTCTCAAATTTATACCCCAGTGTGGATCTCTCTCCGTGGCTTCAAATGATCACAGCTAGACAATCTCCTCTCGGTTGCCTAACTGGCCCATCAAATACTGGTCTCCCTGTCCAACACTTTTTCCCAGTCTTCAGTATTTCTGCAAATGGCACTTCCGTTCACTCAGCTGCTCCTGGCAAAAACTTCCAGATCATCCTAAGTCCTGCCCTGTGTGGGACACCTTGCTTCCCAGCCTATTGCACTAATTGGAGGTCTTTGATACCGACCTCTGCTCTTGTCTTCAGCCACCTCCAAACTGCATCACATCTCCATGGCCAGGATCTAGATTCTGTGCTGGCTTAGCCCATGGGCTGGCCACCACCGATGACCTCAGAATACTGGAGCACAGCGATCAGCCAGGCTATGCCATGCCGGCTGGCCTTTCGAGATGCAGCGCACGGGTTTGGGTCCCCAGGGCCCCCTGCTGACTTAGAGCACTCTGCAGCTAGACTCTTGACAGCCACTTCACACAGTTCTTGTGGGTCAGTGGAGGAGTTCTTGTGACTCAGAGGAGCCACATTGCCATTGTTGATGAGATTACTGAATAAGGAAAATTCACAAAGTATCTCACCTGCTCTTCTGTAGTGGTAGACAAAATATGATTTGTTCTTAGACAACTGCAAACAACCAGCCTACATCCAAAAGGGAATACAGAACATTATCATGGCCCATAGCTGGGCAGCTAAAGCATAGTGGGGGCTAATCTATTTCCCAACTGGTGTGCCAGGGAATGGTTAAAATGTACAGAGACATTGATTCTTTCAGCCCTTGGAGCAGCTACCAGAGTCATAGCCTCATCTTTCTTTGGACAGTTGCATCGGGTTTCCCAAGTACACTATCCAAGCAGCGTGTCTCCGTGCCCTGAGCAGAGGAAGGTGTAGAAGCGCTGAATGGAGCTGAAAAAAATGTTCCAATATGTCACAACCCGGGAAGATTTCCTCCTAGGTGCGGTGCCTTGAGCTAGAGATGGGAAGTTGTGTGGCTGAAACTTGGATTCTCTGATTTCCAGGGGAGGGGAGGGGGGGTTGCAAAGGGCAGGAGGTGAGAACTGGCTGACTCCAGGACATGAATGGTTTTGTTGCTTAGATCCAACACTCAATGAGGGTTAGAGGTGAAGAAATGACCAGAGAGGAAGGGTCCTTAAGGGAATGAGAAGGAACCAAGAATAACTGCTTGGCATGGTCAACCCTACCTCACCCGCTATGCCCTTCCCAACTCAAACTGTAATGACCACAAAGGAATGGGAGGTCATAGTGTTCTACACATGATCGTCCTCTCCCAGTTCCAACTGAACAATAAGCTACCATTTCATTCTCTCAATTCATCAGAACTTTCCAAATGCAGTTGCCTGATGTCAAAAGGAAATGGCTGGCGACTATCATCACTTGAGTACTTGTTAACTACCAATATTTACATCTGAAGAAATGTTACCCAGCTAATAATGCAGAGCTTGGCTTCTCAAGAAATAGTGCATTTGGCTGTTCCAGAATAACCTACCTTCCCTCTGTACAGAATGACACAGGCAGGTGAGAAAGCAAGAAATAATTTGGGAACTCCTCCAACCACAAAGGGACTCAGCCCAAAGAGAAAGAAGTTCACCTATTCATTCCATGAATCTCAGCCTGGGCACTCTTGACATCCTGGGGCAGACAATTCTTTGTGTGGGGACTGTTCTACCCATTAGGAGAGTTAACAGTATGTATCCTTAGTCTTTGCCCACTAGATACAGTTGTGACCATCAGAAATGTCTCCAGAGATTTCCAAATGTCCCTGGACATCACCCCAGTTAAGAACCACTGGTTCAGGGATGCCTGGGTGGCTCAGTTGGGTGAGCGGCTGCCTTCAGCTCAGGTCATGATCCCGGCGTCGTGGGATCGAGTCCCACATCGGGCTCCTTGCTCAGCGGGAAGCCTGCTTCTCCCTCTGCCTCTGTCTGCCTCTCTGCCTGTGCTTGCTCTCTCTCTCTCTCTAACTAATAAATAAATAAAATCTTTTAAAAAATTTAAAAAAAAGTTTCAAAAAATTATTTCTGGAGCCCCCATGCATTGTGCAAAACATCAGGGACTTAACATCTCTGTCTTGAGATAGCTTACGGTCTACGGAAAGAACCAAACCCCAAGAGCTCAAGCACATAATAGTAAATACAAAGCTACACATTTATAAGTGTTATGAAATAGAGATACCCCAATGTGTAAATTGGGGATCTCACTTAGATGGGGCAACATCAGGAAGCCATGTTAAGGAAATAGAATGCAAAGGTTGTTACCTGTAGGTTAAGTAGGAATGGTCAGCGAAGAGTGGGGTAAAGAACATTCCAAGAAGAAACAGTATGTATAAAGGGCCTTGGGTGGGGGAAAGTCTTGACAAGCTTAGAGTGTTTAGGGATCAGAAAGGCCAACACAGCTAAAACATGGTAAGAAAGATGGAGCCTGTCCTGAGATGAAGTCAGGGAGGAAGCACAGACCAGATGACCAGTTTCACAGGTCATGGTCAGAAGTCCTATTTACTTGTAAGTCCAAAGAGAGGCCATTGTGCCGTACTTTTTGAGATATGGGGAGCAGACCAGTGACTCAGACAGACAAGATGTTTATACTCAGAAAACTTCCGCTCTAAGGGAGATGCTGGTTGATACATAACAGCAGATCCTATTGCTATAAGTGGTGGAGGGAATTCAGAGTGGCCACAGGCCAACTTCTGGAGGCTGCGGGTGTGGTGCAGGGGAGAAGTGGTAGGTTGGAGGGGGAGCCCTGGAGATGCAGAGGGGTTAATGCATGAGAGAGAATAGTGCCCAAAGCCCTCTGGATTTGGAAGGGATTTTTTTTTTTTTAAGATTTCATTTATTCATTTAACAGAGAGGGAGAGTACAAGCAGGGAGAGCAGCAGGCAGAGTGGGAGGGAGAAGCAGGCTCCCTGCTGAGCCAGGAGCCGGATGTGGGACTCGATCCCAAGACCCTGGGATCACAACCTGAGCCAAAGGCAGCCACTGAGGGGACATTTAAGCTCGTCGAATCTAGTTTCTACTGATGCTGATATGCCTTTTTGGATAACCCAAGCAAAAAACATATGCACTCCTGCCTATACATCTCCAGTAATGACAGTAATTGTCCGAGAGGAGTCTGTGTACTTCCTTCAAACATTGGTCAGTTTTTCAGACATTTAAAGACAGTTAAATCCTCTTCCCGCTAAACATTCCCATTTCCTTCCACTGATCTCATATGATAAAACATCAGAACCCTTCTTGGTGCTGTGGATCTCAGCAAACCTTCTTCCGTCCATACCCATCAGCCTGTGTTGTACTATGGGTAACACAACCAACACCACTCAGTTCAGACACGACTTACTACTTTCATCTTCACCAAAAAGGCGGGGGAGGCACATACAGTAAATGTAGTCAAACCCTGGTATCTGTATGCTTGGCTTTATTTTTTGTGCAGTTTTTTCTTCATTTTAAGATTCCAGAATCTAGGGACACCTGGGTGGCTCAGTTGGTTAAGCGGCTGCCTTCGGCTCAGGTCATGATCCCAGCGTCCTGAGATCGAGTCCCACATCGGGCTCCTTGCTCGGCAGGGAGCCTGCTTCTCCCTCTGCCTCTGCCTGCCTCTCTGTCTGCCTGTGCTCACTCCTGTGCTTTCTCTAACAAATAAATAAATAAAATCTTAAAAAAAAAAGATTCCAGAATCTATAGATCTTTATCAATCAATCATGATTTGCCTGTTAGTAAAGGTAGATACATCCGGCCCTGGTCTGGACCCCTAAGAACAGATTGTAAGGATTACCAAACAAAGCAAATGCTGACAAAGAGGGGAAAATAATAGTAATGCTAACAAGAGAAAGTGCTCGTTTTGGGTAAAGGAGTCAACTCTGCCACAGCACTCCTGTACACCTCTGGGAAAGACATCTGCATCTAGGGTTTCAGTAAATTGCAGAGCTGTGTTTCTGAAGTGCCTTCAGGAAACTCTGGGCTTGGGAATCTGTGGTTCTCCAGTCCTGTCAAAAGCCCAGGAGGTCATGAATGACTCATAACATCCCACTGCCTTTTGAATGGCTCCACATCTAAATCCACAGCTGGCAATGAAACAGAGCACAATAGAATAAGCATTTTATGCTGTTTTGAAAGCAAACTTGTAGCTTTCCCTGTCTGAAAAGAAAAAGAAGTACATTCAGTCAAGGAGTGCAATTTTCTGAACTCCTACCAAAATGCGTTCCTTTTTGTTATATTACTTCTTATTATCCAAGATGACAAGGTCACAGAAAAAAAAAAGATTGAGTTTTTCCTCCTTTTTTTTTCCTCAAAGAAGTTGCATTAAATTTAAATTGGAAACTATCAAACCTAGCTATAATGGACATTTCCTGTTAGTTACCTGGGTCCAAATTTTCTAGACCAATGCTTCTTAAACTTTAATATGCATATAAACCACCTAGAATTGATGAAAATGTAGACTCTCGTTCACAAGGTCTCTGGTGGGCCCAGAGGTGCTGCATTTCTAACCAGCTCTAGGCGATGCTGGGCTGACATTGTGGCTGGCAGGCTGTTTCTTAGGCCATAGCCCCTCCCTAGATTGCCACTCTCTGTAAACAGAAGTTGAAGCAGAGGATCTCCTATGGGTCTTTCCAGTTTTAAAATTCCATGATTCCAACTCATTTTTATTTCGTTAATATCTTTATGTCATGAGTCCATTTAGTTCAGAGAGGCAGTAGAAAATTAGCAATATGTCTCACTTCCTATAACAGAGGGTTGTTTAAAAATAATTAGTAAATAAATCGTCTTATAAAATGAGTCATGCCTTTACTTCTCTAGAGAAATGTACTATTTAAAGAATTCTGGGTTTCTACAATGGAAACAATCTCCAAGTGTTTGTTTCAATAGTCAGAATGTTCTTTTACAAGGATTTTTTAGCATTAACACCTGTGTAACATGAAAATCTACTGCTCAGATTAAAATTTGCAAGATGGGAGTATTCGTGGAGGTCATATCCAAAAACTCCACACACATGGGAAAGAAGGCAGATCTCTCTGCTTTTTAGAAAGCATACTCAAGAAATGGAGAGCCATCCATGGACGCGCTTGCCCAGTAATGGAGAAGACAGAC
Source organism: Taxidea taxus jeffersonii (assembly GCA_003697995.1). Lineage (NCBI taxonomy): Eukaryota > Metazoa > Chordata > Mammalia > Carnivora > Mustelidae > Taxidea > Taxidea taxus. Next base: position 28,276 of record ML107531.1, on the reverse strand, counting down.
AGACAGACAGACACACACACACACACACACACACACACACAGGTAGTCTCTACTTTCTAGTGACTCTCAACCTGAAGGGCAGATCAGAATCACTTACTCAGGGGAAGTAGTCTATTAAAAAGTCTGATGTCTGGGGACACCTGGGTGGCTCAGTGGGTTAAAGCCTCTGCCTTCGGCTCAGGTCATGATCTCAGGGTCCTGGGATCAAGCCCCAAATCGGGCTCTCTGCTGGGCGGGGAGCCTGCTTCCTCCTCTCTCTCTGCCTGCCTCTCTGCCTACTTGTGATCTCTCTATCTGTCAAATAAATAAAATCTTTTAAAAAAAGTCTGATGTCTGGGTCCTATCTCCATAAATTCTGATTTAACTGATCTGAGTTTGGGCCTGGCTATGAATATCTTTCTTTAAAAGTTCCACAGGCCATGCTAGTCAGGTGTAGTCAACATAGCTAATGTGTAACCAGGTGATCTGAAATAAAAAGTGGGAATCCTGGGAGAGCTTCTTGTCAGTGTGAGCAGTACACCTCACTCAGTATTTGCCTTAAATGTGATCACCATCCTCACCTGATGAAAATATGTATCAGGTAAAAGCATAATGACTTTTTTCCATGAGCAGACTTATATAGAATATTCCTAAATCTTTGACAGGTCTTTTAGACAAAAGGTCCTCAGGAACTTTGAAGCATCTGTCATCAAATGTCATGCTTTCCCATTCGTAAGCAAAAGGTTCAAAGGATAAGCTGGATAAGTGAAGTGAAGTTTAATAAGAAGAAATGTAACTTCCAACACAAATCACGACCATCGCCAGACAATCCTTGAATGGAGGGAATGTGGCTTGGCCCATGTGAAGAAGACCTAGGGGTTTTAAACGATTTCAAACTTGGTATGAATTAGCAGCACAATGTGACTGCCCAGTGACTCAGAACAAATCTAGGCTGCATTGACAGAAGTAGAGTTTTCACAAAAAGAGACAGCAGACCTACTTGTGTATTAGACCATGTCTCAAAGCTGCTGCTCATTTAAAGGAGAATCTGGGCAAAATGAAACAAGAGAGGTAGGTAAAAAGACTCAACAGTGTATCTTAGGACGAGGGATAGTTGGAAGAGTTGGAGATGTTTAACCTCTGGAAGCAGAGCCATGGTGGGGGGGGGGGTGCACAGGGTTGGTGTCTAAGGGCTGCTGGGCTGCTGTGTGTAGCTTCCATACTGAGACATCAGCAAGGTGTCCTGGGGAACAGAGAACACTGTTCAGATTATCTATAAGAAGAAAATATACATCCAAATTCCAATGAGCCACCACAGCCCTCTAGCCTATGGCTGGAAAGTGGAGACGGCAAGCTTGGAAAAATGAGCCGGGTGGGTGTAGTGACTTAGAAGAAGCACAGACAAAAGTCACCTCCAGAAAGAGTGAAGGAAAGCATACATTCACAGGCTGGGACCTGGTAGTTCTTAGCTCTTGCTAAAGAGAAGGAGCCCCAACGTGTATCAGACGGGGAGCCGAGCTTGTCAGGAAGAATCAGGTATATAAAGAGGATGTGGTACTTGGAGATAACCAATGAAGGGAAAGAAGAACACAAAAGAAAAGTCAGGATCTTGCAGAACAGAAAGAGACAAGACGATAGGCTGGCTATCATCCTCCCTTGTTCACCAACTGAAAACCTTTCTTTTTTTTAAATTTTTTTATTTGTCAGAGAGAGCGAGAGGGAGCACAGGCAGACAGAGAGGCAGGCAGAGGCAGAGGGAGAAGCAGGTTCCCTGCCGAGCAAGGAGCCCGATGTGGGACTCGATCCCAGGACGCTGGGATCATGACCTGAGCCGAAGGCAGCCGCTTAACCAACTGAGCCACCCAGGCGTCCCTGAAAACCTTTCTTGAGTGGAAAAGGAAGGGTAGGGGCACCTGGGTGGCTCAGTGGGTTAAAGCCTCTGCCTTTGGCTCAGGTCATGATCTCAGGGTCCAGGGATCCAGCCCCGCATCGGGCTCTCTGCTCAGCAGGGGGCCTGCTTCCCCCTCTCTCTCTCTGCCTGCCTCTCTGCCTACTCGTGATCTCTGTCAAATAAATAAATAAAATATTTTTTTTTAAAAAGAAAAGGAAGGGTGGTAGATTTAGCCAGACCACTATAATTGAGTATAACTTCAGAGACTCCATGAGAAGAGATCCCACAGGAGAACAGATCCCACCACCTGTCCCATATGCAGGGGAAGAGAAGTGCCTTTGCTATTCTAGAGCCAAGACCTACAACAACCAATGTGGTAGCCACTCACCACACGTGGATTCTGAGCATTTGAAATGTGGTTAGTCCAAATTAAGATGTGCTGTAAGTGTAAAATCCACACTGGATTTCAAAGACTTAACATGAAAAAAAAGAATGAAAGAATCTCATTAATAATCTTTGGTATTGATTGCTGAATTGTGCTATTAACCTTACATATGATCATAATCTTCCCCTGGAAGATTATTAACATACTGACCAGGCAAAATATACAGCAGGCAAGAGTGAAATGATAATTATTTTGCTTCTATTGTGTTCAATATATTACTAAGCTTAATTTCATCTCTTCTTATGAGTTTTTAAAAGACACTACTAGGTAAGTTAAAATTATATGTGTGGCTCACATTATGTTTTTATTGGGCAGCACTGGCCTAGAGGGAAAGATCAGGAAAAAAGAAAGATCTACCTAACAGTTATACTTGTTTGAAAATGAAATAGGCTATCTCAGGAAGCTTATAAACTGTTGTTATTTGGAAAATGAACTACTGTGACAATTGCTTCTGACCAGGATAGAAAAACAAGGATTAGATTATCCTAGCATGTTAGACAACTGAAAGCTGGATAAAATATATCTAAAAAAACCAGCAATAGTTTTTAGACATTTAGACTTTCAATAAGCAGCTCAGGATCATGGTTCCTGAGACAACGAAAATGAAGGAGAGGAGTGCTGCACTGGTGCCTGCACACCATCTTACTGCTTCTGAGCTGAAGCCCAGACAGAGCCCAGAAGTGCCACCAAGTTGAAGAAACAGAACTTGGAGTTCCCCAAAGTGAAGCTGGTGCTCGTGGGACAGAATGCTGGAGAGAAGGGAGACATACAGAAAGAGAGCTCCTGAGATGCTCGGTGGAATTCCCTTCAGTCCTTGATCGAGCACTGACCTGTGCGGGTAAGTCAGGAAACTACCAAAGGCCAGGCAAAGATTCACCAGGAAAAATTGGCAAAACAACCCCGGGAGCTCAGACTACGGTCATAAGTTATTGTCTTCTCACCAGCCAGAGTGAAAGGAACTCTTAGTTTATGCACATCGAGGAGGATGCTAAGAAGCACTTCACTTAATAGCCATTGACTGAAGGTTATTCTGGGCTCACTCTAGCAAAGCTTAAAAACAAGCCTTTGAAAGGATCAGACTTCTTACAAGCAACTTGATGCTATACAAAAACAAAATATACTAATTGTACTACATACAAAAACACTATTTTTTAAAGTGTTTATTTATTTATTTGACAGACAGAGATCACAAGTAGGCAGAGCAGTAGGCAGAGAGTGAGAGAGAAACAGGCTCCCCACTGAGCAGAGAGCCCGATTCAGGGCTCGATCCCAGAACCCTGGGATCATGACCTGAGCCACACAGGCGCCCCCCAAAACACTATTTAAAACAACAAACAAACCAAAGCCACTATTTAAAAGCAACACAACAAAATCATTCAACAATGTAAAATTCAAAATGTCTGACATGTACTAAAAAATTTGCAGGTTTGCAAAGAAATTGGGAAATAGGGCACATAACCAGGACAAAATTCAATTAATAGAAATAGACCCAAGATTTTCAGAGAGGATGGAATTAGCAAACAAAGATGTTGAAATAGCTGTTATAAATATGCTCCATATATTCAAGGAGGTAGAGAAAAACACAAACATATTAAGAAAAATGGAAGATATAAAAAAAAGACCAAAATATAATTTATAGAGATGGAAAACACAATATCTGAAGTTAAAAACACACTAGACTGGATTACCTGCTGATCAGATACCACAAAAGAAAAAAAAAAATCAAAGACTGTGAAGTCATAGGGTTGCTTCTATCTCAAGATGTGAATGTGAGGTTGGGTCTCCTCCTGTGCATTTATCTAGGTGCCCTGGTTGTGCCTGGGGGTCTGTTATGAGGCCCCTGGGTCCAGGGAAAAGAAACGGGGATTCTGCTGGAGGCAGGGATCTGGGAAGAGTCCAGTTTGCTCCCAGGTCTCTCACTTATGATACATTTTCCTTCTGTTTTTATCTTGGAGCCACGCAGATGGCTGCTGCTTCTACTCTGGTTTCTTTAAATAACTCCACACTTTCAAGTTCATAAAAACTCGGATTTATGATTGTCTTAATCCACAAAATCCCCTAATGGGGGTAGGTCTAGGGAGATTTTCTAAAAGGAGTGGCCTCTCCGAAGAGCCGGAATTCAGGGATTACTGGCAAGGGGACAGTGACAAAGGGAACGGGGCCGAGTCATGAGAAGATTATGAAGTCTGTAGTGAAAGAACATAGAGGAGCACACGCTGCATGATCCCAATTATATAAGGTTTAAGAAAGTCGAGGGTGCCTGGGTGCTGCAGTTCATGAAGCGTTTGGCTCAGGTCATGCTCTCAAGGTCACGAGATCGAGCCCTGAGTTGTCCCCATGCTCAGCGTAGAGTCTGCATGAGACTCTCCCTCCAAATGCCCCCTCCCCCCACTCTGTCTCTCTCAGTAAAATCAATTAATCAATCAATCTTTTTTTTTTTAAAGAAAGTTGAAACTGATCTATGGGGATGGAAATAAGAACAGTGGTTGCCAATGTGGGAAGGGGCGAGGACCAGCAGTAGGCACTAAGACTTTACAGGGCCAGCGAAATGTTCTATATTTTAACAGAAGAATGGTTGCAGGCTCTGTACATTTATTAAAACTCCCTGAACAGGAAAAAAGATGATGAAGTGTGTGAGAGCTGAGCCTACATCACAGTAAACACACAAACAGATAAACACAGACATACTGAATACCTATCACTCATGTTTGGAGGACACAGCTACCGGGAGGCAGAAGACCACCATGGCATTAGCAGTATAGGCTGTGAAGTCTCGGGCTTTGTGGGCATGAAGCCCACCCCTGTGTGACCTTGGGTGAGTCATGTAACTTCCTCTCTGACCCCCTCTCTTCCTCTCGGAAATAGTGTAGTTTTATAACACAAATGAGCCTTGAAGAGGGGGGGCCATGCTGTCCTGGTGGATACTTAGTGGGCTCCCCCAGTTCTGAAAGCCTCTTCGGTGGCTCAGCTAAATGTACAGGGTAGAAGAATATTCAAATCTGGAATTCTTTAAACCAAGCAACTTTGCGCAGTTACTTTTCACAAGTTTATAAGCTCCACTGTTGTTTCTTCAATAGGTTGTTAAAGCAGTTAACCTATATAAATATTCAGAAATACAGAAGTGTAAACTGATAGGTTTGTTTTTTTTTTAGATTTTATTTATTTATTTGACAGACAGAGATCACAAGTAGATGGAGAGGTAGGCAGAGAGAGAGAGAGGAGGAAGCAGGCTCCCTGCTGAGCAGAGAGCCCGATGTGGGACTCAATCCCAGGACCCTGGGATCATGACCTGAGCTGAAGGCTTTAACCCACTGAGCCACCCAAGCACCCCCATAAACTGATAGTATTTTTTTTTTAAGATTTTATTTATTGATTTGACAGACAGAGATCACAAGTAGGCAGAGAGGCAGGCAGAGAGAGAGGAGGAAGCAGGCTCCCCGCAGAGCACAGAGCCCGACGTGGGGCTCGATCCCAGGACCCTGAGATCATGACCTGAGCCGAAGGCAGCGGCTTAATCCACTGAGCCACCCAGGCACCCCAAACTGATAGTATTTTTTAAAAGATTTTATTTATTTATCTGAGAGGTTGTGTGTGTGCGCGCGCATGCACGAGCATGTTGAGGGAGGGAGAGGGGAGGGAAGGACAAGCAGATTCCCTGCTGAGCGCAAGCCCTAGGCAGAGCTCCATCTCATGACCCAGAGATCATGACATGAGCTGAAACCAAGATTCATACGCGTAACTGACTAGCCCCCCAGGTGCCCCAAGCTGACAGCATTTTTATAGTACTCTATTTGAACTGCCAGCCTTTGTGATGTTTTTATCTCTTGTTCAGCAAAGGGCAGTTTCTAGATCCACTATTAACTACTAGCAAAAGAGACCTGAAGGTTTGCTGGTTGTTTCTGATTTTATATTTCTTCACTAACATGCTGCTCTCTGAGAGCATGTGTCAAAAAGGATTATCAGAATGCGAGTCACGCAAGTCAACTGGCCGGAGACAGCTTAGCAAATAAATGGTTGTGGGCACCCTGGATGGACCTGACTTAGCTGCAGCATTATCCACACGGGAGGGAGGAAGGGTTTGACTGACAGCAGACTGCCAGGCGACCTGGAAGTCACAGCCTCTCTGCGACTTGCCACAAAGAACCTGAGTTAATAGGAATAATGGTAATGGTAATGGTAATGGCAGCCAACATCCTCATGCTCTTGCTCTGTGCCAGGCACTGTTTTGAGGGCTTTATCCTACAAGGCAGGTGTTACCACCATCACTCCCATTTTACACGTGGAGAAACTGACGCAGTAAATGGAAGTAATATGCCTCAGATCACAGAATCAGCAAACAGGAAAGCCTGTGCTCTTAGCTACTCTGGACTTGCTTTACTAGGAAGTGACCTGAAACTAAAAAAAGAATTCCACGGACCCCTGGGTGGCTCAGTTAAGTGTCTGCCTTTGGCTCAGGTCATGATTCCAGGGTCCTGGGACCGAGTCCCACATCCGGCTCCTTGCTCAGCAGAGAGCCTGGTTCTGCCTCTGCCTGTTGTTCTCCCTGCTTATGCTCTCTCTCTCTCTCTCTGACAAATAAATAAATACAATCTTGAAAAAAAAAAAGGAAAAAATAAAAAGAATTCTGAAACGTTTTCTTATGTTTTCAGAAAGTTCCAAAACAAGCTAAAGAATCTATGCTTGCTTCATTCTACTATCTCGATTACTCAAGTTGTTTATGGACTCTTTCTTACTCCATGCCAGTTGTTTTGGTTAATTTTCTGATTATTTCAGATCAACAGGAATTAGAAAAGGCGGAGTACTGCAAGCGAAGAGACTCGCGTTCGAGCCTTGGCTTGGCCACAAGCTTACTGTGCGAATCTGGTCGAGGCCACAGATTTCTCCTATTTATGAGAAGGGGCCTTTCTTGAGCGAAACAGGTTCAGCGTGTGTCAAGTGTCATCTGTGAACTTAAGAGACACTGCCTGTCGGGAGCAGATGGCTGGGGCCGGTTGCCAGGGGCTCGTTGCTCTGTCCTGGCTCCAGGCTGTCATGGCGGCCCGCTCAGCCCCGCCCTCCATGTCTTGGCTGCTCACCAGCCCAAGATGTCAAAGAGACATGCTTGAGTTGGCAGGCACCCAGTGTGATATTTAGGAAGAAGAAAATAAAAGCGTAGGGATGATCACATTCCCTTAAGCAATCTTAAACGAGAGCATGCCACCCTCCTCATTTCCTCTGAAAGCACTTCTCATGTTTGCACAGAGAATGACAACACAAATATCTTGGCCCATCATACTTCCCGATGTGATGCGTGGGCTGGGAGTTCCTCACAAGATCCCCCATTTGAAAGGAACCAGCTCGGTTTCAGTGCCTGCTGGCCATGGTCTGTGTATGTCAGAGTCCTGAAATTATAGTGAGTTTGTTATTTTAAGGTATTAGACAGCAGAAGCAAATGGTAGAAGGTCCGCATTCGCCATATGCAGGCGGTGACCCCACTGTTGAGAGGAAATAAGATGTGGATATTTCAACAAACGCTATTTTTAAGATGTGTAGTCACTTTTGTCTTTCTGGTCTACCAGGCAAATCCATGGAGACCAGAAAAAAAGCTTAATAAACAATTTTGTAACTTTCCACCCCCCACCCCGCCGCCCCGCAATTTGTTTCCCTGAATTACATATTCATTTGCATATTCAACACTACTTATCAACGGCCTCGTCCGGCGTAAGGAACTTAGAAAGACAAATTCCCGTTCTCTGTTAGAAGATTTGAGAGACATTTTAGGAGGCCTAAGAGCTTCGGTAGTTCCGTTTTCTAAATATCCAAGAATTCGTCCCCTTCGTAACGACTGAGGGATGTGTATGAAACGCTAACAAGTTATTAAGTCGAGTTGAAAACTGACTTGTTCCTTGCTCCTCTAAGAATGTCCACTCCCGCCTTTATCTGTCTCCTCCCCTTCGCACGCTACGGGGCCCTCAAAGAGCATTCTTTAAAAGGCAGCTTTACGGCTTTGGAGGAAGAAGCCGAGTTCGCAGCCAGTTTTGCCACTGCTATGGAAAACAGCGTGCACATGCAAGCCAGCTGAAGTCATACGAACTGCAGGGATTAGGGCTTCGGGGGCCTCCACCACGGCTGTCAAATCACAATTGGAAACAGCTTTTCCAAAGTACAGCATGAGAAATCGGGAATTCCTGTCCACGGCTCCCCGATCCACTGGCTTTTTAATCGGGCCTGGAACAACCCGTTAGAGATCAGAAATGTGAACACGTTGCTAAAACCAAACAAGAGTATGTTCTGGGCTCCAAGTTTTGTTCAGCCTGGCTCCCTTCCAGCTTGTAATTATTGTCACTCACCAGCGATTAAGGGCACAGTTTCCGGCTAGGGAGACCCGCGCTCCAGGAAGCTCGACCCAAAGCTGGGACAGGCTCAGCTCAGGGCCCTTCCTTCCCTCCAAGTTCCCTATGTGCAAAGGGTCTAACTGCTCCACTTTTTAACCTTATCACACTCCCTTCAACTTTGTTAGTCACTCAGAGGTAAAATAACTTTTGCAGAGGTCATGAGAAAACTATTTAGAATATTAATAAACTAGAACCATTCGATGAAAGCGTCTCTTCTTGGCACTCTGAGTTTTTAAGGGGAGAGAGTCCGCTCCCAAGCAAACAAGCTGAAGTCAGTCATTTGGTAAAACAAACAAACAAAGACTACTTTTTAGAATTCGATTTGGGGTTAATCTGGATGTAGCCCAACTCCCTATCCCTCTGTCTAGATCTAGAAGCTAGGAGATGGTGGAAAATCCAGAGGTCAGTTATCACGATGTCCATTTCATCAGAACCTGAGCTTCCCAGGTAAATTACCACCGTACCTGTTACATACAAGTCACTCCCTCTGATGATACTGTGCTGTGTTATATGCGGATGGGAACCTTGGAAAACGGGCCCGCTGTAACTTCCACCTTGAAAGATCCTCAATGAAAACTTCCTCTGGAGCTGGATCATTACTTGTCTTCAAGGCTCAAGTCAAATTCTGTCCTTTTGATAACGTTCCTTGGCCGGCCCTTGAGTCAACGGGTTCCTGTCTTCCACAGCAAGTTTATGGGTTATCTCTTTAGCACACGACAGGAAGTCGCTAGTAGGTGAATATTCCCTCCAGATGCTGGGCCGTTTCCCCAAAGGCAATGAATTGTTTCTTACTCATTTCTGAAGCCCTCCCCACCCTTGTTCTGGAATTAAAACCCAGAACAGAATTCAAAGCAAAGAAACAAAATGCTCCTATTGTCTAAAATGTATTATTAGTTTGTTATTATTTTTTTAAAGATTTTTTATTTATTTATTTGATAGACAGAAATCACAAGTAGGTAGAGAGGCAGAGAGAGAGGAGGAAGCAGGCTGTCCGCAGAGCAGAGAGCCCGATGCGGGGCTCGATCCCACGACCCTGGGATCATGACCTGAGCCGAAGGCAGCGGCTTTAACCCACTGAGCCACCCAGGCGCCCCTAGTTTGTTATTATTTAGAGAAGAAGCTGTTTTCAGGACAAAAAGCATAGTCAAATGACAGACAATATTTCAGATGTGAGGAGAAGGCTCGCGGTGAGCATCACATGCTAACCGGGGTGCTCAGTGAAGGTAAATATAAGGCTCTGAAGTATTATTCGATTATGACTTATAATCACCATAAAGCTTGTCCCAAACCAGAGCAAATTTAGACTCATTAGGACATTCTTTAAAAAGCAACAATCAGGGGCGCCTGGGTGGCTCAGTGGGTTAAAGCTTCTGCATTCAGCTCAGGTCATGATCTCAGGGTCCTGGGATTGAGCCCCGCATTGGGCTCTCTGCTCAGCAGGGAGCCTGCTTCCTCCTCTCTCTGCCTCTCTGCCTACTTGTGATCTCTGTCAAGTAAATAAATAAAATCTTTAAAAAAAAAAAAAAAGCAACAATCAGGATGCCTGGGTGGCTCAGTGGGTTAAGCGTCTGCCTTCTGTTCAGGTCATGATCTCAGGGTCCTGGGATCCACACTCGCACTGGGCTCCCTGCTCGGTGGGAAGCCTGCTTCTTCCTCTCCCTCTGCCCCTGTTCTCTCTCATGCATTCTTTCTCTCTCTAATAAATAAATAAAATCTACTTATAAAAAAGCAACAATTTTTGGACCAAAGTTTTATAAAAATGACTTGTCCTCTAACAAAAGCAATTTCTTAAAAGCTCTGTAGAGACCTACCTAAAAAAAAAAAAAGCTACCTTTTAGATACATTTTTATCAATCATGATCAAATCAAGTGGAAGAAAAGGAATTCTGGTTAACTTCAAATTAACTAGCGCATTCCGTCATCTGGGCATCACCTTTGATCTGGCAACGAAGTCCACTTGCTGAGAGCAGTGAGGCTCAGACAGCCCTTACCTTCATGAATAAACATCTTCTGAGCATCTTTAGGATGAAGTAGCACCAGTACAGGTGAAGGGCTTGCAGGACCAGGAGCTGGAGATTGAGGAAGATGTACGAGAAGAAAGGCTCCAGGTAGTGCAGAGGCAGAATCAGTGTGCAGTATAAAATCCTAAAAAAAAAAAAAAAAAAAAAAAAAAAAAAACCAAACAGACCAAAGGATTTCATTACACAGTACTAGTGAATTTTCAGTGGGAAAACAAATACTTTTCCTCCCAAGGCATTCAACATTTATTTCATTTCTAACCATGCCCAGGAAATTCTCAAGGGAAAACAATATGATAATATTACCTTTTATATCATTACTGGCGAGCTACAAAAAAAAAAAAAAAATACAGTCTGCCTCTGGGGGGAAAAGTTAAAGCAAAAGGAATTTTTATGGTCAGGCTGCCTGCACTCTAGTCTCTGTACCTGGGTCTCTGAGCGTACATGACCCTACTCGGCTTCCCAGGGGGTTTGTAGAATAAATAGGATAATGCATGTTTACGTAGGGTTATAATTGCCCTTATGACACAACCTCGTCTATTGGGCAGCAAAGTGAATGGTGAATTTTACCAAAGTAAATTTTCCAATAAAAGAAGCTTTTAAAGTAGCAAAAATTCTATTATCACTTTCAGTTTCTAAAGTGAACTGCATGCTTTATGGATTTCGTGAACAGACTCATGGACATCATTCTGAGCTGCCCTCGATCACCCAGAATGCACAGTGACTTCAGATATGATTGCCATAGAAAGGGTTTACCTGTTCCCTTCCCAAAATCCATACACTACCATGATCTTAGAGTTCCTGGATTGGTTTGCTTAGAGGTATATTATTCTAACTATAAGAACAATCTATTCATACAAAAGTAGGAAAAATAAGAAAAACAAATAGAGTTGCCCATACCACCAGTCTAAACAAATTATATTGGGACTTTTGTGTATTACCTTCCAGTTTTTCTCATACATATTTAATTTTACTTTTTACATGAGCATATGGTAAAACTGACTCTTTTTTGGTGTTGTATGAATTATAATACATACAGAGATCTGTATCCCTCCTAAAAATACATTCTTTAAGTCTTTAAATTACGAATGATTTTATACCACAGAAAACACACTAGGCATGTAATTCTGTACCCTGCTTTTATGACTCAATAATATGATACATAGAGCTTTCCATGTCAATGACTATATCTACATATCAGGGATCCATAAATAGTTTTGTGAAGGGGCAGATAGAAAATATTTTAGGCCTCTGGGCCATTTGGTTTCTGTTGCAAATACTCAACTGTGCCACCATAGTGGGAGAGCAGTCAGAAAGATACCAATCAGGGCACCTGGGTGGCTCAGTTGGTAAAGCAACTGCCTTCAGCTCAGGTCATGATCCTGGAATCCTAGGATTGAGTCCCATCTCCGGCTCCCTGCTCGTTGGGGAGTCTGCTTCTCCCGTTGACCTCTCTCCTCTCATGCTCTGTCTCTCTCAAATAAATAATAAAATCTTTAAAAAAACACAAAAAAGACATATACCAATTGATGGGTGTGGCTGTGTGCCAATAAAACTTTATTAACAAAAAAAGCCAGTGGGCTGGATTTGGCCTTTGAGCTGAGGTTTTCCAACCCCGACTATACGCCATCCTATGAAATACCCGCACAGAAATCTACGAATGGATATCATAATTTATTTAACTAATCCTTTTTTGGTAGATATTGTTTTCCAAATTTTCATAGTGTTATAGAGAATACTGTAAGAATTACTTACAGTAAAGGCATTTTGATAGAACCATTTGATTATTTTCTTAAAATAGCTAAAATCCTTAATCAAAAAGTATACTCATTTTACAATTTAGAATACATTGCTAGACTGCGTTCCAGCAGAGTTCCAGTAAGAGCAATTTATTGTCTTACACTAGTATAAGAGATTACCTGCTTCCTTTGATCTTGACCAACATTGTACTTTGTCAGCCTCTATCTAAAAGAACATCATGCTGTTTATATTTACATTTTTATTTCTTGTGAAGTGAATATATATATATATATATATATACTTGTGTTGTATTGGTTGTTTTGATTTATACTTTTGTGAACTGCTTCTTCATGGTATTTGTGCATTTTTCTATCAGGGTGTTTACTTTTTCATTGATTCATGAGTGCTCTTTACATATCAAGGGTAACAACATTATTTTTTAAATCCTATTAAATATCACCACATGGTCAAATTCTTTCAACCTTGTTAATGATTTTCATGGCAAACTAACTTCTAAAATATTCTTGTAACCAAATTTATAATTTTTTTGCCTTTCTAAGTTGCCTCTAGGCATACGTAGTTGCCTCTATGGTATGCTTTAAAGGGCCTTTCTCACCTCCATCACCACAAAATATATTTCCCCATATTTTCTTAATATATTGGCTCTTTCACTTAAAATCCTGGTTCTGTGTAGCCTTGATCCAATTCTCCATGCATTTTCTCAACTGTAAAATGGAAGCAACGAGCATCCATCCAATCCATTCAGTGAGTGTTCACTGAGCACCTACCAAAGTGCTACCTTGCACTCTGTAGGAGCCAGGACTAGGGCAATGAATAAAAGTGACCCAAATCCTTGAAGTGGTAAGGCTCACATTCTAGTGCCTGCATTCACAAGGATTTCAGGATAACGTGCATCGTAAAGCCTCTTTGCCATTCTCGTTTGCTGGATCTGTAAGCAATTGTGTGCCTTATTCTGTACTCTCTCAGCCTACAATGCCCTTCCCCATTTCAGCTGAGATTATCTTCACCCACCAAAGCATGGGCACCTCTACAACAAAGCTTTCCAGGGTCTTCTGATTACCTCTCAATGTACACCAATTCCTCTAGGCTCCCCCACTACCAACTCCTCGAGAGAATTTGACCTGATTCAACCTGCCTTGCGGACACAGTTTCTCATACAAGATCACTCTTCACTTGCTGGCAAGCTTTCCGAAGGCAGTGGCCATGACATCTTCATCTCTGTATCCTCCCTTCCCCTGTTCCTGGGCCTTCCTCCTTACTAGATCCCCATTACGGATTTGTCAATGTCAAAAATAACAAAGGAGGGACACCTGGGTGACTCAGTGGATTAAGCCCCTGCCTTCCGCTCAGGTCATGATCTCAGGGTCCTGAGATGGAGTCCCACACTGGGCTCTCTGCTCCGCAGGGAGCCTGCTTCCCTCTCTTTCTCTGCCTGCCCCTCTGCCTGCTTGTGATCTGTCAAATAAATAAATAAAATCTTTAAAAAAAAACAAAGGAAATGATTCAAAAGCATTTCCTTTATATATATATATTTTTTTTTTTTAAGATTTTATTTATTTATTTGACAGACAGAGATCACAAGTAGGCAGAGAGGCAGGCAGAGAGAGAGGAGGAAGCAGGCTCCCCGCTGAGCAGAGAGCCCAATGTGGGGCTCGATCCCAGGACCCTGAGATCAGGACCTGAGCCGAAGGCAGAGGCATTAACCCACTGAGCCACCCAGGCGCCCCTTCCTTTATATATTTAACCAGAGAATGTGAATAATGCCTTAACTATGTAATTACTCATTGTGATCCAAACAAAAACAAAATAAAACAAACAAAACAGGGGGTGGGTATAGCTGACCTGAGATTTCTCTTTTCTTCAAGTTCAAGGGAAGACACAGAAAAGAGGGTCCTGGTTGGGAGGGATCACATGTATGAGGCCCTCCGGTGGGAGGCATTGTGGGAAGTCAAGGGCCAAGATGAGAACAGTGCAGTTGAAGGGAGAGGAGTGGCAGGGAGGGGTGGTGTAAGATACAGGTGCAGAGGTGGATGGAGGCATTCCCTGTTGGCTTTGAAAGACATGGCATTGGGAAGCTTTGCTAGTTTTAGAAAGGGGAGTGATACACCCAGCCCAGACTCATCAGAGCAGTGTTCTGGGGCTGAGACCACTTTTATGGCCTCATAACCTGTACCCAAGTCACTAAGCCTCCTGGACCTTGGACAGGGTAGAAGTCACCCTGCCCCGTGACTGGGAGACTCCAGGGAAACACGGCCAGCTTTGCAAACTGTAGCATCCTAGAAATGGAAGAGACCACCATTAAAATACAGATGTCCCCAGAGAAAGCCAGCTACTGCCCCAAGGGGAGAGGAAAGGCATGGGCTCTGGGGCTGGCTAGCTGAGGATCACGGCTCCCCTGGGGTCGGCAGCAAGTGACATAAGCTTTCTGGGCACCCGTTTCTTCTGTGAAATGAAACCACCACCACTCCCCTCATCAGACTGTTGTGTGGGCTAAATGATTTGACAGCTGGGAAGAGCTTCGCATCCCCATTACAGGGAGAGCAACACCCAGGGGAGTGGGCAGCTGAACAGCCTGGAGTTTCTGCTTCGGGAAAGGAGGGGGATGCCACTCCGGGAGAGGGAGTGGGGACGCTGTGCTGGCTGGAACATTCTGTGCGGGAGGACAGAGGGGACAAAAGTGGAGAGGTGCTCAAAGGGAGTGGCCGCTGTGGCCCCAGGGACAGCGGCTCCGGGGGCTGAGGTTACTCGGTCAGGACCTTTTTCTATCAGTCTGTGTTCTCAGTAAATTATGGTCCAGTCTCAATCTCAACTCTTCTCTTGCAAAAAGAAGAGTGGGAAGGAGGGAAAAACAAACCCCTCTGTCCTTCTCAATTTTGTCCCAGACATGGGTGTCACCTGTGCAAGCACATGCATGAACACACAAACACATGTTTCCCCTCTGGGCCATGTGGAATTTCTCTTTCCACAGAGGATGCTCAGAGACTCTGTGCTCCTGGATTCCTGAAACCACTCTGCTCTGTCCACTGGTCTTTAATCCGTCCGAACGGTTGCACTACGCCCGTGACCCTGCATTGTGAACCTCAGACTTTCCCCTCTTTGGTTTGCTTTCCCTCTAGCAATCACTGGAGTTCCCATGGTTTGAAAAAAATCACATGGTTGATTTAAACAGTAGTTGGATTTGCTGGGCTAGATAAGGCAGCCACCAAAAGTTACGTTTTCCTAATGAAAACTGGAAGGTGAAGGTCCTTTTCTCTCACTAATTATAGGGGTGCGCATTTAGCCTTCTCAGGATAACAAAGACTGGTTCTACTGGTGAGTAAGTGCCTACTTTATATGTCAGGGATGCCTTACATTTCAAAGTGACTGTGTAGTGAAGGAAATGTAATAAATACTGAGGGAAGGCAAATTATGTCTGCTTTAAGTCGTCCGATTTACTAATTGAATTTGAACATATCTGTTCTGTGTTTCAAATGCCCTGTTTCTAGTCTTGGTTCTTTCCTAAGTTGCAGTGTGATCCTGGAAATATCTTAACTCCCCACCTGGAATATAAATGGCGGGGGGGGGGTGTCTATATGCTTCGACAACACTGATGACCTGAGACACAGAAGGAGAAAGGAACTGTTCCAGGTGAATAAGAACTGAAGGCAAAATACGATCCTGGGCCAGATCCAGTGTGTGGGGTGGGGAGGAACATATTGGATCAATGGACAAAACTGAAACACGGATGGTGGGTTGCTACATTTACTGAAATTGACAACTATACTGTGATTCTGTAAAAGGATCTCCTTGTTCTTAGGAAAGACACAGCAAAGAATTTTAGACTAAGAGAACATGATGCTTGCAACTTTCAAATGATTCAGAAAACACATGTAGATACATATATGCGTGTGTGTGTGTGTGTGTGTGTGTGTGTGTGTGTTGAGACAGAAAGAGAAAGCAAACAGGACACAATACCAACTAGTAAGTCTGGGTAAACGCAATACATTAAAATTCTTTGTAATATACTTGAACATATCCTACACATTTGAAATTATTTCTAAATAAATAAGTGAATAAAGGAGTTGGACTAAATTCTGGGTAATGTCCCTTATCCTAAAGCATTATGATATGAAGAAGGATGATTGTTGGAGCTGTCCTTTACACATCTATGAACAGCAGAAGTCATGAGCACATGGGGTGCAAGGGAAGGAGTTCCTGTGAGGGCACACCATCCAAGGAGACATTGAACAAACCCAGGTGGTGAAGTTCATTGTCTCTTACACAAGGTGTGAAACTGGAAAGTCTAGCTCAGAGATACGCATCTGCGATGGTGGCTCCAGGGAGGGGCCCCAGCTTCAACAGAGCCACTCTCACATTGTACGAGCCCTTCCTTTCCTCTGGTGGCTGTGAGGCAGGCACTGCGCCATCCCAGGAGAGCCTAGAAACCCACCAGGGCACCATGACACACAGGCTCTGCCCTTGACTTATTCAGAACCCAGGCTCTAGGCCTTAAGAGGATGGGAAAGGTCCCCTGGGTCCTTACTCCTGTCTCCCCTCTGCTGAGTGTCAGCTAAGAGCACTGTTGTACACTTCAAGCTTTGTCTTGTCTTTTCTTAAAACTGCCCTCTCTCTGATAGCCATTCCAAGTACCTCTAGGGCCACACCACCCACAGAATTCCTTTTCACCTGAGGCTTCCCGTGGTACTGTTTTCCTATGCCAGTGAGAGCCAGATCCTTGAAAGCTGAAGCCTAAAGTCCAGTGAACCAATGGTGGGGAACACATAGAGTTATCGCAAGCATATGTAGCCTTGCAGGTAAGCAAGTTCCTTACTTGAAGATTATTCACCTTTGGAAAAATTTTTGAACATCCAAAAGACAGGAAAGTATTAATAATCTTCAAATATATAGATAGGGTGGTTGATCCAAGGATCTCTTCTACTGCCTTTATGAACTCCTCCCGCAGGGTAGGAAGTGTGTCTCATTCATCCAGTGTATTCATCACAACCTCTAGGTGTGATGAGCTCAAGAAACGAAGCTGCGAACCAGCACCTCCCCCCTGTAAACATCAGTTGAGATGGAGTGCTCCTTTCCTTTAGTGGATCAGCCTGGACTAAATTGTTATCTGCCCTTGTGGTTTATGGAGGAAATTGTCAAGAGTCAGAGAAGTTGTTTACCTAAATGTAGGAAGGTCTTTCTAGTCTAGTGATTCCCCAGCAGTATTTGTATGATATTCAAGTAGATAGATACATCCAATAATTCAAAAGTAGAGAAGCCATTATTTTAAAACAACAATTGTGGGCACCTGGGTGGCTCAGTTGGTCAAGTGTCTGCCTTTGGCTCGTGTCGTGATCTGGGGGTCCTGGGATCAAGTCCCGCATCAAGCTCCCTGCTCAGGGGGGAATCTGCTTCTCAATCTGCCCATCCCCTGGCTCATGCACTCTTCTCTCTCTCTCTCTCTCTTTCTCCTTGCAAAAATAAATTAATAAATCTTAGAAAAAAATAAAACAACACTTGGGAATACCCTTAAAAAAATATAAGCCTTAGATTTAAATGCTTTTGAATAAAAATGCAAACAAATGAGGTAACTAGGCAATCAGATTAAAGTAATTTGGCCCAGGCCAACTGGAATTCCTGCTTGATGTTGAGAGGAACAGTATTATAAAAATTACCACTTGCTGACACTGATTGAGTGAGAACTGGTTAAATAAGATTCCTGGGGGTGGGGGGAGGCAGGAGAGAAGAGGGGACAGAGTTGTACCCACACAAAAGAAGCTTATCAGAGGAAAGCAAACAGTTTGAGGCTGGGAAAAACGAAGGGAAAGTAAAAGAGAGGGAAAGGGAAGTGTAATGTACAGGTTCTGTTTCTTTCTCCCACAGTTTCCAGAAAAATTTCAGATGGGTCAGTGTTCATCCCACTCGACCCTTTGTCTTACCACAAAACGTGCAACGAAAGCCGCCGTGAGGAACAGAGCAAGTGGTGGGCCGCCTGCCTCCCGTGGCGCCTCAGAAATGTCTGAATCTTGAAATAGATCTATCATCTGCACATCGTTTGGTCCATAGTAAATTCGCCCCCAAACTGAACTAATAAAATATCCTTGAAAAATGAATCTATGCTTACACATTTTAGACAGATGGTTGGAACCAGGCTAACAACAAGGAACTGACTTTTCCTCTTTGGCACCGCAAGATGATTGTGTAACACGTTCAAGCTGATGGGAACGCTGTTTAAGCCAGGGTAACACACCGCAATGGATGCTTTCAAAAACCATCGAGAATCAACCTCTCAAACTTCCAATAGCTTGGTGAGGCTTTCCTCAGCCTTCCAAACAACGAGGACCCGTCAACGTCAGTGTGGAAAAATTTTTACCAGCAAAAAATTTTTTACAGTCGAGTCTGTTAATACTGGTTTATTTGCAATCCAACTCTCTGAAGACAGCAAACAGTGGTATTGGCTGCCCTCTGCAGTGGGCTGGTGAATTCAGTGAACTATCGAGATCAAGAAAATGCCAAATGCATGCAACTAATTCTTCTTGAAATCCAGAAACGCTGGCAAGAGAACGGCTCCTTAAATCTAGGATTTTTAAAGTCAGGGTTGTGTGGGAAAGTAACATACCACCTCCACAATCACTCAACCCCAGTATGATGTTTGGTTGTTTTCTGGGCAAGAGGAAGCTTGCTTGTTGATTTTAGACGTCATGGGAATGTCTGAGGTTAATGTCCTTCATTGCTAAATCAAAAGCCAACCACAGCAGCAAGTCTGTGAAGCTTCTCAGAGAGTTCCCTGGGACTGAGAGCTTCCATGGTGCATGTTTTTAAAATATGCCCACGAATTTCTTTGAAACTATTCCCGTGGAGAAATGGACTCTAATTTTCCTTTCCTCAAATATGAGCTGGCCTTAGTCACCTGGATCCAATGAAGAAAATGAGGTTGGAAGTGGCATGATGTGACTTCTGCTGGTGGCTTATAAAAGGACACACAGCGTCTGCCTAGCTCTCTTATGGGCTGCTCACCCTTGAAATCCAGCTGCCATGCTGTGGGGAGGTCAGGCCATGTGACAGGATTCTAGCCGACAGGCCCAGCTGATGTCTCGACCAACAATCAGCATCAACCAGTTGACTTTTTACGTGTTACTTCAACCATGTGGGGTGAGGAAGTCTTCCAGAAAATTCCCAATTCTGGCCACATCTGACTGTAACCACAACAGAGACCCTAAGTGAAAACCACCACCTCGCTGGGACCAGTCAACTCCAAAAACCATGAGCCATAGTAATAATCAATAAATGTTGTTATTTTAAGAGAGAGGTCTGTAAACTAAGGCCTGGTGATAAAATCAGGCCTGCAACCTGTTTTTCTCTGGCCTGTGAGCTCAGCTGGGTTTGGTACATTTTTAAAAGGTTGTAAATGAAACAAAACAAAGCAACGAATAGTATATGACAGTGACCATATGCAGCCCTTAAAGCTGAAAATAGCTCTTCTATGGCCTTTTACCAAAAAACTCTTGTTCAACACTGTCTTAAGCCATCAAGTTTTCAGATGTTTACTACGTAGCAACAGATAAACCAGAAAACATGGTATTTCTGGAACATAAGAAGAGCCCATTGGTGGGCAAATGCTGGATTTATGGCATCATAAAAGTCACGCTGAAAAGCCATAATTCAACTATTACCTGAAAGTCAACACTATCAGTAACTGCTATCATACAATATTACAATTTCACAAACACATGTGCTCAGCCAAAGCAAAAGTGAGGGGAATGTGATTCACCAACCAAGGAGAGTATTATAAATGTGTGTCTCAGATTTGATTCTAGATTAAATTTCAAATTCTTGGAGACTTATTAATAACTTTAATAAACATAGTTGGCATTTGCCAATCCTTACTATGTTTCAGACACTATTCTGAACTGTTTCATATGTATTACTTCATGTAAGCCTGTGACAACAATTACTTCCATTTTACAGATGAGGAAACTGAGACCCAGGGAAATGATCTAACATGTCCAAGATTATACAGGTCTATAAGTGTGGAGCCAGGATTTGAATCTAGGCCTGATTAGCATCCATGAACTTAATTACCACACTGTGCTGCCCCTCTCTAGAAAATGTCTAAGTAAGACACTGGTCTTGGTTTAAGCATGGAGCTGGCTTCCATAGGGAAGTCTAACCAGACTTCCCTGCAGGCTAGTCAAGGGTGCCGTTCACTCACTAGGAATCAGGTCTGGAACCTACATCTCCTTCTCTTTCCCCTGGGACCCAGGATCTTCAGCAATACCAACCCTACTTTTCTGTTGAGAGGATCTGAAACTCTAAGACCAGCCCCACATAATGGGTCATTATAAGTTCTTTCTTCTAAACTATCAAAGACTTCCTCACACTTCTCCTCCATTTCTTATCAATCAACATATGGCAAATTATGCTTGCTAAAGGGGTGACTGTCAGAAGAGACATAATATGGGTTCTTCATTGCCAGCCCTTGGCTAAACAAAATCAAAAGGCTGATCAAGAGCCAATCAATATGAAAAGGATATCCAGACCATTGTTAAGACCAGTCAGCGATCATGGAAAATGAAATCAGTATCGGTTTTCTCATCTGTGAAGTAGGAGTGATAAGACCTTATCTCTATGATTTGTTGTATAGACCAGAGCCAAGATACACAAAGGGCCTCCTCATCCAGTCTGGCATTCCATTAATGGTGGCTATATTTACAATATTTTTTAACATAGAACATGTCTCTCTTTCAAAGAGCTGGTGATTGGCCAATGACAGTTCAATGAATAATGGGAAAAACTGTTAAACACAAAGAAAGATCCACGTTCATCAAACGAGACATAGAGTAAGAATTGCTGTTTACCCATTGGGTTGCACATTTTTGACCTCCCTTTATCATAAGCCTTTTCCATATTGGAAGGTGTTGTTTTAATTATTCATAAAAATGGCTCCCTCCCTTTATTTTCTCCGACTGAACTTGGCACAAACAACCGGGCATCAATGTAGGAAAGAGACCTCAACAATGTGCCAAGGCCACCTCAGCATGGTGACCAAAGGCATGGCACAGCCCCTTGTCTACTCACCAGAAGGGAAAGATAATGAGGCGGCTGATGAAAAATATGGTAGAGAAGATGAAAAACAGGGTGTTACAGGTTTGCTTCCATCCGGCATAAGAAAACATCTTAGCAGACTGAAAACAAAAAAAGCAATCACATTCAGAAAAAGTGATATTAGAATAAAATTCTTAAATATTTATAAATGATATGATGTCCAGGACTTGGTTCAAAGCGGTCTCTATGTGGGAGGTGGGAGAGCGGGATGGATGGGGAAATGGATGAAACAAGGCTAGCCAAACTGACCACTGTTAATGCTGGAGGAAAGGCCCACTGGGTCCATTATGCTCTTCTCTCTGTCATTTGTTTGAAATTTTCCATAATAGAATGTTTTTTTTTAAAAGATATGTTAAAATGACTGTAATATTACTCCTGTCCTTCACAAGCCCTATAAGTTAGCCCAATGAATGTTAGCATACATTTCATTGAGGCACTGATTTAACTTTTCTCCCCTTAACGGATTGGAGAGCTGGATTAGAGAAAGATTGAGATATTGAGTGAAGTTCTGGGCTGGGCTGGGCTGGGCTGCACATTGTCAAGGCATCTGACAGAAGGGGCAGAGTGAGGGGGCCACCCTGGGGGCTGTGTCCTGGTTGAAATGAAGTTGCAAACACTCGATTTCCCCCCATTTACTTTATGCTAGTCTACACTGCCTGCATGGTCTGCATTGAATAAAAGGAATTACAGAAAGTGTTTAATTTGGTAGTAGCAGGTTAATGGATGAGAATTCTCTCTGGCATTATCTTTTGGAGCCCAAGGCTGCATGGGAAGGCATCTGGACTCAGGGGTGGTGGGAGCTGGGTAGGAGTTGCTGAGTGTAGGTCACCCCTCCAGGAGCGTGGCTCAGGTCTGCGTGGTTTCAGGACTAAAATTGGTCTGGAAGCTCAAAGCCACTCTAAACCAAGAAAGGAAGCATATTCATACTTTGGGAAGGATTTTCACTGTGTTTTCCTTACTCTGCCATATTTACCGTGGGGTAAAGATATGATCAGACTGTGGAGTGGCAGAGGGCCCAGAAGGCAACAGCCTCAAATGCTGCGACGGAAGGCTAATCTGCCAAGTGGGTGGGAGATGGGTATGGGAGCCGGGCCAGAAGTTCAGCGGCCTTGGAATGGAGTGAGGGAGTTGTTTGAAGAGTCAGAGGCCGGGCTAGGGTGGCTAGCTAGATGTGCACAGGCAGGAAGAGAGTGCACTTGTGAGGGCAAAGTAGCATTCCTTGGGGTAAGTACACACACGGAATATTCCGGGCTAGGCAAGGATGGAGGTCCAGCAGTCACCCTGGTCCTTCACTAAGCGTGAGTCAGGATACTGTTCAAGTGTTGGGCCCTGCATCCAAACTTGAACATGGGGGAAACAAGAGGGTCAGAAGGAGGCATGAAGAAGACAGAGGTTTCTTCTAAGTCAGAGTTCTAGATGTTGAGGCTGTTTTTTCTTTCCTAGAAAGGGCTAAAAAATGATCCACACCAACTGTCTTGAGGAATATGAAAAATTAATAGTCATCATCTTTAGGAGGGTCTCAACAGGGCCAAAAGTTGTGCCATGTCTGGGTTCAATGAGAACTTGCCTGAGAAGACAACCACAAAAGCCAAGTACTCGAGGAAGTTGTGAACCAGGCATCCTTGGAGGATATCAGAAATCGGCCCCCATGCCACCGCTAAGTGTTGCCTCTTCCCAGCTGGTGGAAGGTACTGGCCTTGCTCATTGAATCTCAGGTTAGATCGTGGTTTGTGAATCAGGAATGATTCATGATCATTAACAACATGAGGCTGTTCTCATAGTTTATCTGCGAAGGGACCTCTGAGTCTGACATTTCATTTTCCTTCTGTTTTTTTTTTTTTTTTTTTTTTTTTTTTTTACCTAAGAACCTCAGAACATTTTCCAGCAGTAATGAGCTAAACCTCACAATATACCCTAAGGAGCAGATATGACTTCTCATATTACCACTGAGGACAGAAAACAAAGCATTAAGTGATTTGCCCCAGTCACCTAGGGAGTCATAGCATGTCAGGGATGGGGCCGGGGAGGTGGGCAAGGACAACCCAGAGCTTATTCCCAGTCTCCACATCTAACTCCCTTTTAACAACACGATGAGGCTGTTTTTACAGTTGACACACACCAAAGGCTAGAGTGCTTAAAATCAACAGAGCAGCATCAAGTTCTTAAGTCATGGCCAATGTGGTCTTAATTATAGGCAGGGTTACCGAGATATGATTAGAGGAGGAGGTAATTATAACAGATATGGCTACATTGAGATAACAACACATGGGGAAACTGGCACAATCCTTCTTCTGCTAAGCCATTTGCTGCCCTGAATAATCGTGGCCTTTGGAATGGGATATACATGTCTAATGCCAATTAACACAGAAGAAACAAAATTCTGCACACATCTAATATTTTAACAGTAACCAGTGGCTTTGAAATGGCTTCAAATGACTTCTGGTTACATCTAGAACAGGGTTTAACAAACTCCCGTCCAGCCAATGGGCTAAAGGTAGTCACTCCGTAAGGATGGATTTCACATTTTTAAAGGGGTACGAGAAAAGAAAAAGCAAACAATCAGAAAAGAAGATGATATGGCAAGAGATCCTATGTCGCCCACAAAATTGATTTACTATCTGCCCCTTCACCAGAAAGTCTGGTGAACCCTGATCTAGAAGAACAAGATGCTATCCAATTGAATTTCTCCCATACCAACTTACATTCAGCTATTAACCCTTCAAGAGGCAATCCTGAACATGAGATGGGGGAGCATCATTTTCCTCAGCTTCATTATAAGGGAAGGTATTTAGAGGACAAAGTTATGGCTCTGGGAAATGTGGCCCTAAGTGCAGCAGGAGAGCTGATGGGCAAAAGGGCTGCTGCGTCACTGCCTCGGGGCAAACAGGAATCAATACATAATGGAGACAGTAGAGAAAACAATCCTAACTTGCTTTGTTGCTCCGTTGTGTGTTGCTTGGGACAAGGAGGACTCTTGTTTTAATGCCCCCTGCTCCAAAACATTCCTCCCTTAGAAAATAAATGCCACTTGAATAAACATCAGCTCTCGTTCTTTAAAGCTGGAGGAGGATCCCTGTTGGGCCAGTGTGACCCTTCAATGGGTATTTGGCTTTGGCTTAGGTCAATATCTGGTACCATCCAACGTTAAGAAACCAAAATGCCACAAATCCACATTTTCCTTTTAAACGATTAGAGCTCATTCCTTCCTCAAGTATCTCACCTTACTACCTGAGCTAATATCTGCAGGCAACTTGTACAGGTGGAATCCCATGGGTTGACCTCTCTCGAGTACCGTGGAGAAGACTGGAGACTAAACACTCAAAACTTTCATTTCTCTAAGCTTGAAGGACCCGAGGACCCAGAGACATCCTCAGACGTCGGGTGTTTTCAGGACAGGGAGCCTTGCTAAATCACTCCCAGACCATTCTTCCAGCGAGGAGTCCCAGAAACCCCAGGACATGGTATTGCTGTTACTTTTTTAATGGCAAACATTTACCTCTAGCCAAATGTCAGCCACATCATGCACAATCATCACAAGGGTCCCACTGCGAATATAATTAGCGCACCAAGAGAAGCTCATCAAACTAAGAGCAGCCAGGTGGTGGATGACATGAGCTAGAAAATCCTACAAAACGGGAGGAAAATGGAAGCTATTAGGCAAATGCAGTTATTTCCTAATCACTAGAAGCGCTAACAACAATAACAATAATAATAATAAAATTTTTAAAAACAACAACTTTTTAAATTAACATATAATGTATTATTTGTTTCAGGGGTACATGTCTGTGAATCATCAGGCTTACACAATTCACAGCACTCACCATAGCCCATATCCTCCCCAATGTCCATCACCCAGCCACCCTCTCCCTACCGCCCCTCCCCGCCCCAGCAGCCTTCAGTTTGCTTTTTGAGATTAAGAGTCTCTTATGGTTTGTCTCCCTCCCTGGTCCCACCTTGTTTCATTTTCTCCTCTCTATCCCCCCACAGCCGCCCACCCTGCCTCTCGAATTCCTCATATCAGAGAGATCATATGATACTTGTCTTTCTCTGATTGACTTATTTCACTCAGCACAATACCCTCTAGTTCCATCCATGTTGTGGCAAATGGCAAGATTTCACAAAAAACCAACAACTTATATCTGAATGTTTTGAAATTTGTAAAATGTTTTCACTTTGATTCGTAAACACAATCCTTGGGAGGGAACTAGCACGTTATCCTCACTGATGAAGTCAGTTAAGTTTGGGACAGCATTGAATAGTTGTCATCTAACTCCTAACATCTGCTGTTCTTTCCACTGCCCCACAATGGATATACACACACACGCACGCATGCGCGCACACACACACCATAAACATACACACACATTTCTGTGTATATTTACATTTATCCTTTATTGCCTAATTCCAAAAAGGGAAAAAGACAGATATATAATATATTAAAATTACACAACCATTAAAATAAGAGTTACCACATAGGAAACAAGTAACAACGGAAAGGACAATACTACCAACCCTGGGCTAAAGGAAGCTACCACAGTCAAGGATAAAAACTTAAATATTTTCTGCAAAGAAAACATACAAATGGCCAGCAAGTACACAAAAGGCAGTCAACCCTCATTAGTCGTCAAGAAAATGTAGATCAAAACCACCATGAGATACTACTTCATCCCCACTATGATAGCTATAATAAAAATGATGAACTCTAACAAGTGTTGGCAAGGACGTGGAAAGACTGGAGTGCTTGCATGGTGCTGGGAGGAATGTAAAATGGTGCAACACCTTCGGCAGTTGCCCAAAAGGTTAAATATAGAGTATCATATAAGCCAGCAATTCTACTGGAAGAAATAAAAATAAAAATATGTCCATGCAAAAACTTGTATATGAATGTTCATATTCCATTATTCCCAAGAGACAACAAAGAAAACATCCCAAATAGCCATCAAGTAATAAACAGGTAAAATAAAATGTAATCTATCCATACCATGGACAATTATTTAGCAATTAAAGGGAATGAAGAACTGATACATGCTTCCACATGAACGAACCTTGAAGACATGTTAAGTGAAAAGTGCCAGACACACAAAAAAACACATATTATGATTCAGCTTCTATGGGATATACAGAGTAGGCAAATCCAGAGAGATGGAAAGTAGGTCAGTGGGTTGCCTAGGGCGAGAGAAGTTAGGAGAAATGGGAAGTGACTGCAAAAAGGGACAGGATATCTTTTGGCGGGGGTGACAAAAATATTCTAAAAATGACTGTGGTGGTAACTGTGGACATACTCGAAACCACTGAATTACGCACTTTTGACGACTACCTTGTACAGTGCAGAGACCTCGAGAAGGATGTTTAAAAAAAAACAAAAACTTAAAGATTTCAGTTTTCTAGCAGCCAAAGTAAGAGTAAACATGATACTACTAATAATGGCCCGACTTAATGAGCACTTACTGTATACCAGGAAGTGCTTTGTGTGGGTTAATCTGCTTAATCTTCATAACAACCAGAGAAGCCGGAAACTATTTTTAGCTCCATTTTACAGGTGAGGAAATCAAGTTTAGGGAGTCTGGTCAGCTAGCTTGAGATGTTAGTGGGTGGTGAACCCACAGTTTCAAACCTGGGCATTCCGACTCCAGAGTCCATGCTTTACCCACCTTCCAATAGTTTTTGTCTCTGAAGATATGTATTTACAAAATATATGACACATATTTATATTTAATTCTTGAAAAGGTACCCAATGCCCTTGTTAATAAAGAGAAACCAACTACTGTAAAATCAGATGGGGGAGAAAGACAGGATCATTATAACATTGACCTACCTTAGTATATCTATGAATATCTTTTTTAAAGGGATTATTTTCAATTCTCTCCCTTGAGAAAATGACTAAAACAATTAAATTTTGATGTATTCTTAGCCCGGGCTAAAATTAATGATAGTTCATCTACAGCTATGACTGAGTTTTATGGAAAATGAGATTATTTCTATCAGATTTTTTCATAATATATTCTTATATTTACATTCTATAAGTTTTCTCTTAAGATCTCCTCTTCACTACAGTGGATTGAGCCCCTTAAAGTGATAGATGGGGCGCACCATCACGCACCCAAACATTTAACCAAGCCGGCTTGGTCTTATCTCCTTAATACCGAGTTCAACTTAACTTTATCACCCAAATTTTGCCCCAAACTGACTTTGTAAATAGAGCGTAACATATGGAGGTATATGACAAGAGTATTTATTATTTGATCTGAGTTGCTAACATACATGATAAAATCTCATGATTGCATTGAGAATCTAATAGGGTTTTCTATAGCAGCAAAAGGTTCCTAAAATGCCTCACTTTGTTAACTCAGAGGATACATTTTTAAAGCATGCCTGCGGCTCAGTTTCCCTACATCTAAAGCAAAGCCAAGCATGCCCAAAGTTTCCTCCTAAAAATCTTGGATGAATTAAAGACAACATGTATTCGAAGTTTTTGAACACATCAAAAAACTAGATAAGGTGGTTTGTAATAGGTAAAGGATGTGGCCGCAGAATTAAAACTACTAGCCGCTGTACTGAAGAACAGCAAATGCCCAAACCCAAAGGACAAAACAGACCACATAAAGGAGAGTTCTCTTCTTGCTGAACAAGAGTGGAGCTTCCAAGTGGAAGGGTCTAGAATGCTTCACTGCAAATACTTATTGAGGTACTAAAGTATGAGCAGGATTTTCACCATTCTATAAAATGCAAAA
>RCUC01153253.1:0-84906 GCA_003697995.1 Taxidea taxus jeffersonii | reverse complement strand
CAGAGCTCAGGGGCACTTGGCTGGCTCAGTCAGGGGAGTATCTGACTCTTGATCTTGGGGTCGTGAGTTCGACTCCCACGTTGGGTATTAATTAATTAATTAATTAATTAATAAAAAAAAAGAATGCAGAGCTCTGGGGTCCATATCAGGAGACTGACACCAAAGATAATGGTGAGGACCTTAAGATGCACATATAGTGAGCAAGCACAAACATCTTAGTGGTTCCAGTTTTGTGTAGTTTAACTACATACTTTCTAACCATTTTTTCTTTTTAAAGCATTCCTCGATTAAAGCAAACTGAACAAAAGCCATGTGACCCAGAATCCATTAGACAAGACAGCGTATCTGCGACCCTGCCTGAATCCTGAACCAAAGAGCAGCCTCACTCCAGGGGCAGAGGGTACTATGGCTGGGAAGCCCACTCTACCATTTTCTTTCTCATGGGTGCCCGCTGAGAAACAATTCTAACCAAACCCAGGCAAATGGCTTTCAGTCGGTGCATCTCCACCATCACACCGCACTGACACAGACATGCTGCCTGCTTTGGCTTTGGGTAAGAGCATCAGAACGTCCCTGCCCGCCTCTGTCTCATTTCAAAACCTACCAAGTCGTGTCTTCCGCCAGACGGATTCACGATCTTGCCACAGACAGCATGTGGACTGTGTTAGCCGAAAAAGACTAATGGAAAGTTGACTTATTTATTATCAAATCCTGATGCACCAAATGAGCTCTTTCTGATAAGCTCCAGCGTCCCCGGAAGTGTGGCAGATGGCACAAAGGCCCACATGAGGCCCTCGCCGCCTGCACGCCATCTTCAGGATGGCGTAACCCGCAAACATCCGCTCCTCTCTGCTCTCTGTGGATTTGTTTCACGGACGAGCCCTGAAGTCCCTTCAACAGGGACAGAGGCAGCACTGTTACTGGGGGTGGGGGGGGGGGGTAAATAAATTACCCACCTGCACGGATTCCTGCCCAGAGAAACACGGATGTTCTCTTCTCATGTAGAAGCTCTATCAACACAATGTCATTAATATTTGTTTTTACCTTCAAGAGTCCCAACTGCCTTGGTCTGTAGGTAACAACTCCATCCTTAATCACTTCCCTTTTTTTTTTTTTTAAAGATTTTATTTATTTATTTATTTGACAGATGGAGATCACAAGTAGGCAGAGAGGCAGGAAGAGAGAGGAGGAAGCAGGCCACCCTTTTCTGATGCACACTTTGGTACATGGTGAGGGAGGAAAAAGGCCCACTGGCCTTTCTATCTTTCCTCAAGATAACAGAAACGGATAACTAAATTGTTTACAATTCAGTTTATAAAGTATGACTGTTTGATGCTAATATTAATTAAATCTAAAAAATCTTTTACAAAAGCCTGTATGTTGGTACTTGATTTAACTGATAAAACTTAACAATCTCAGTAATTCCTATTTCTCTCTAATGAACTCAGCTGGGGAAATCACAATGCTCCCTCCTCCCCCAGCACTTCCTGTGTCCCCAGTTGGTGCTGGAAGAGCTCTTGTGAGTTAACCCTGAATCATCCAAGGCTCTTCCCACTGTGATCGCTCAGCTTCATGAGACGAGGGATGACAGTCATATGGAATCTTTTTTTTTTAAGATTTTATTTATTTATTTGACAGAGAGAGAGATCACAAGTAGGCAGCAGCAGGCAGAGAGAGAGAGGAGAAGCAGGCTCCCCACTAAGCAGAGAGCCTGATGTGGGGCTGGATCCCAGGACCCTGAGATCATGACCTGAGCCGAAGGCAGAGGCTTAACCCACTGAGCCATCCAGGTGCCCCCTCATATGGAATCTTAGTGACAGTAATCAAAGGAATGAAACAGGTGGGCAAAATGAGCTTGAGAGCTGAAAGGGGTACAGCTTTATTTTTTAGTGACTTAAAAAAAAAAGTTTCCAGATAATAAAAACCTAAGCCACAAAAGTATCAGAAGGCAAGGTCCTGACTCCCTAATACCTCACCTGCAAAAATAAAATGTAATCACTCAGGGCGTTCCTGGCAAATCTTGGCTTGAACACAGTTCTTTCTTTCATAACTATCGTCACCATTGCTCAATGGGACCTTGGGGGAAGTGGCTTTACCCTAATCCCCACATCATGACACACCTTTGCTAGCAGTTCATGCATGGCTCACTTCTATTTAGTCAAATATATTTTCAAAAATAGTATAATAAGCATCTACGCAACTAAAACAAAAAACAAGCACTAGGACCTTGACAACAACCTAGAGCTACCTTACTTCCCACCGAGGTGTGTTTCCCCCAACACCAGGGAACCAAGGTCCCCCCCCCCGCCCCTTTTATAGGCTTTACTGCATATGTGCTTTATAAAGCAGATGATTTATCCAGTTGTTTTCCACTTTATGAAGAGTGTGTCATGCTCTGCGCAATCTCTCAGGACCTAGTCTTTTCTTCTGGTGTTACGTTGCTCGGGGCCATCGAGCACTGTGTGCTGCTGCCATGCGTCTGTTCTCATAGCTAATATTCCACTGCGAAAAGGCGGTGAGGTTCTTTACCCAATTTCCTGTTAAAGGGCATTTGGGCTATTTTTAACTGTTAAGGCATTCTTCTTCTTCTTTTTTTTTAATGTTTTATTTGACAGAGAGAGAGTGCACAAGCAGGGGAAGCAGCAGGCAGAGGGAGAGAGCAGCAGTCTCCCCACTGAGCAGAGGGATGTGGGGCTTGGACTCCATGCCAGGACCCCGGGATCAAGACCTGAGCTGAAGGCAGACGCTTAACCGACTGAGCCACCCAGGCGCCCCTAACTGTTAAGGCCTTCTTACCAAGCAGCAGACACTGTGATAGGCACCGGGCATACATTATTTCATTTAGGAAGAATACTTTTCTCCTTTCTTTTAATCAGAGAAAACTGAAGCCCAATGACATCAGGTCACTGGCCTAAGATCACAAAGTAAAAATGTGCTCTGCATGTTACAGCAAATGAAAGCGTGAAGATCATTTGCCTTTTATTACCTGTCTACCTTTATCATTAATAAATCCCCTGTTACCACATACGGGATTGTCCTTCCACTTCTGAGGAAAAGAAACTCATTACCTTGTTTTCTACACTGCAGAATAAATAAAGAGTTTCCCTATGTTCTGTGTCAGTAAGGAGGAAAATACCACTCACTCCTCATGGCCTTCCAGGAAGATTCTGTAGTGGAATTCCAGTAACCCAAGGTTCTGACTCATAGTTTAAAACACACACACACACACACACACACACACACACACACCCCAGAGAATTTTCTTCCTAATTTTAATGTAAACACATGAACCAGTTTAATCAACTTCTCTGAAAGCCTCAGCACATGCTGGTCTGCAAAGCATGCCGCTTCACTGTGTATAAATTCCGGAAGTATTTGCACCAAAGGAAGAAAGAAATTCTCCTTAATGCAGCCCCTCCTTAGAACTCAGAGATAAGGGAGACATTTAAAAATAGCATATATCGCGGGCGCCTGGGTGGCTCAGTTGGTTGAGCATCTGCCTTTAGCTCAGGTCATGGTCCCAGGGTCCTGGGATGGAGCCCTACATCAGGCTCCCTGCTCAGCGGGGAGTCTGCTTCTCCCTCTGCTTCTGCCTGCCGCTCCTCCTGTTCGTGCTCTCTCTGACATAAATAAATAAAATCTTTAAAAAAAAAAGCATGTATTGAATGGCTTGGATGAAAAGATGACTTATTCTATCATCAGATACCTGTTGTCTCTCAAAGGCAGATAAAATTAGGGTAGATAGGGGTGCCTGGGTGGTTCAGTGGGTTGAAGGCTCTGCCTTTGGCTCAGGTCAAGACCTCGGGGTCCTCGGATGGAGCCCTGCATTGGGCTCTCTGCTCAGTGGGGAGCCTGCTTTCCCCTCTCTCTCTCTGCCTACTTGTGATCTCTGCCTGTCAAATAAATAAATAAATAAAATCTTAAAAAAAAATTAGGGTAGATAAAAGTAGTTACCGCTGAAGTGGATGTGGCGGGGCGGTGGGGGGGGTTGTAATTGCGGCATAACGGGTCCCTAAGGGTACAAAAATCAGTTTTACCATCCCACTGTCAGTATAAATGGTAAGTGGATTTTAAAATGCCACAGTTTTCTTTAAAAGTAAACAATTAAATCCCTGAGCTCATTCACCACCGGTTAGAGTCCTAGTCACCTACAGCACCTCCACAGACACCGAGCCAGGGGAAAGTGACTAGTTTGACCTTGGTTATTTTCGTCTCCATTTCCTGGGAAGAACCTGACGTAACACACTTTTTCTGCTCATGACCTGGATTTATGGAACTACCATCGCATCGACGTAACAGGTTTATTTTGGGGGCGGGTGTGACCAGCAGCTGCACTAGTGTAATCAGCACCCTCGGAATTTGTTCTTATTTAGGTGCAACACCACAAGAGATTTGTAGCCTCGGGAAAACAGAGCCACTTTGGAGGAAAGGGGAGACAGCTTCAAGGCCACACAAAGGGCGTTTTATTGCCAAGGCAGATTCAGTTCCAGAACAATCTAGAAAAACACTCATTATTCTCCTTAACTTTTTAATCGTGCAATGCATAACGCACGGAAAACATACAATGTTATTTGTACAGTCTTAAGTAATAACAATGAAAGGAACACCCATGTAATCACCACTCAGGTTAAGAAACAGAACCCCTGGTTCCATGGTCTTCCACTCAGTGAGAAAGAACCACTCTTTTTAGTTTAACGCCTTTTCACTTCCTCGCTTGTCTTCTTGTTTTATCACACATTTATATTACCTATTGACTCGTTTTGCCTGTTTTTGAACTTTATGTAAGTGAAACTACACGCAGGCAGGTGCTACTACTTCCCTCAAGGCATAATCTTGCCTTCGTGACAGTCTGCCATCTTCATGTGTGCAGTCACAGGTTTTCCTTTTCACCAATATGTACAATTCCTGTCCTAAGAATATGCCTCAGTTTTTGGTCATCCATTATATTTCTGAAGGATGTTCGGGTTTTGTCTTCAAGAGCCTTAGGAGCTCATGGAAACAATCCTGCTATGGACTGGTCTGCTGGCGCACATGCATGAGGATTTTCTAGGCTACACACCTGAGAGGGGAGTTGCTGGAGGGCAAGGTATGTCCACGCACGATTTTTTTAGAAAATACAAATTGTTTTCCAAATTAATTGTACCGGTTTAAATTTCCACTGGGGTAAAGGGTTCCTGTTGTTCAACATCCTGGCCAACCATTCGCACTGTCAGACTTCTACTAAATTTTTGCCCATCTTGTGGTACAAAATGGTATTTTCCCGAGACATGATTAGCTCTTCAAGTTTCCTCTGTAGTGAAATGGTTGTTCACATCTTCAGCCTCTTTTTCTGTGAACTCTCTGTTTTACTGATTTATAGGGTCTGCTTACATACTCTGAAACCTAACTCTTGTCAATTATACGCACTGTAGATATATTCCACCATTTCCTTTTACGCTCCCACGGTAAATTTTGGTAAATAGAAGTTCTTAACTTTAATGCAGCCATATTAATGAATCATTTTTCTTAAGTTCTATATCTTTTATGACTTACTCAAAATTCTCCCATCCCATGGTCATAAAGACATTCCACTTTATTTTCTTCTAACTGATATGAAATGTCAGTGCTGTCATTTACTGCGGGTCTGTTTTGGGACTCTCCATGCTGTTCCATTAGATCAAACCACACTGTCTCAATTCACTGAAGCTTTACAATACGTCTTGGTCACCTGGCAGGCAAAACTGAGCTCACTCTGAAGACATTAATAGCTTTAAAAACAACATAAGGAAAAATAGGAATTGGAACTTACTTTGCTCTGGGTTGATGAACTAATCCCGGAATCTCTTTATTAGTTTTAAGTCTTACGTTTGAACTGGCACTTTTTTCCTGAAAAACATGAACACATATGTAAAAGATAAGGTGAGAATCAGCAATAAAGCAGCGGCATGAACTGTCATCACAGAAATGTTAGAGTTGTTTGAGACCCTCCACAGCCGGTCACTTCCCAAGGACAAAAATCCCTGCAAAGAGGTCATGCTGTATGGTTAAACTGCCCAGCATTTTAACAGGGAACACTGTCAGGAAAAAAGGGGTTAGCTTTACAACAGCTATAACTATTTTTAGAAAATTATGTGCAACTAACATTTGATGTTTTGGTGTTTCTAGGAAAAAACAGTAAGAGAATCAAGGAACAGAAGATTCTAGTGCCAAAGAGCAGCAGTACTGTAATCATAGACATTGTTTATGTGCTCAGGTTAACAGACTCCTAGTGCATTTTTAAAACATTTTTAAAATTTTTTTTTAGTGCATTTTAAAAAAAGATTTTATTTATTTATTTGACAAACAGAGATCACAAATAGGCAGAGAGTCGGGCAGAGTGAGAGGGAAGCAGGCTCCCCGCTGAGCAGAGAGCCCCATGCGGGGCTCGATCCCAGGACCCTGAGATCATGACCTGAACCGAAGGCAGAGGCTTTAACCCACAGAGCCATCCAGGCTCCCCCTTTAGTGCATTTTGTTTATAAAAGTCAACTGTGGTTAGAGAAACTTAAAAGTTTGCACGAGGCCCTGGCAGCGACAGAGACAAGAACATGATTAACATTAATTAATTTATTCTACCCATAACAAATACTGAAACTGAATTCAACTGAATTAATAGCTAACTTATATTCAGGAAGCACTTCTTTGACTTTTTAAAAAAAAAATTTTATTTATTTATTTGACAGAGAGAGAGAGATCACAAGTAGGCAGAGAGAGAGGAGAAAGCAGGCTCCCCGAGGAGCAGAGAGTCCGACGTGGGGCTCGATCCCAGGACCCTGGGATCATGACCTGAGCCGAAGGCAGAGGCTTTAACCCACTGAGCCACCCAGGCGCCCCCTCTTCTTTGACTTTTAATCTGATCTGAATTCTTATTCCCAGTTTACCAGCCTCATGGGAAAGAAACACTTTCAAATCTTAAAGTGCAAGTATATTGGGACGCCTGGGTGGCTCAGTCAGTTAAGTGTCTGCCTTTGGCTCAGGTCATGACCTCAGGGTCCTGGGATGGAGCCCCGCGTCGGGCTCTCTGCTCAGTGGGGAGTCTGCTTCTCCCTGTGGTCCCCCCACCTCTGCTGCTTGGCTCTCTCTCTCTCAAATAAATAAATAAAATCTTTTAAAAAACTGCAAGCATATCCGTGGGTATACTGTCTCAATAACAGTGCTGCTCTATATTTATACAGTATTATCTTTAAAAAATATTCAGGGTGCTTTATCATTTGCTCTGAAAACAACCCCTGAAATGAAAGGACAGACTATTCTAAACCTCTTTATAACAGGTGGACTGTATCCACTCAAGGAACCTGACATGTAGCGATAATTAAAGACCCAGGCGAGGGCAAGGAATAAAGACTCCTGTGGGCCAACCCACTGCTCTTGCCACATGCAGAGCGGTGGCGCCTAAAACAGGTGGTCCCCGAATGACCTTTTTCGAGGGTTCCTCTTTCTCTCAGGACAGCAGACGCCACTTAAATCAGCGAACCTCTGATGATGTACATGCTCTTAGGTGAGCTTATCTGTGTAACGTCAGGACTCCAAAACACAGGGGAATTTTTGTTTGTGATCTTCCAGGAAGAGAAACAATCGTCACCATTCTTCGGCGGTCTAACCTACCTCCTCTGCCCCACGCTAAACCGAAGAGTATTTTCATACACTTTTAACGGGCATAAATGTATATACTGTTCCTTCCGCTGACACCGCCAGGAACAACAGACGGACTACCGCAGCTTTCACACAGCAGCCCCAGGAGGGCGAGGCCCAGGCCCCTCTTTACCCGCAGGGCCGCCGGGCCTCGCTGGGGCCGGCACTCGTGGGGCTTCCCATACGGGTGGGTGGCCCGAGTGAACAAGGTCAGCAGGTGATGAGCCGCTTTTCAACCGCGAGAGGTAAGAACAGCTTCAACCTCGTCTCCCTGAAGGGCTGCGGAGGGAGGTTCCGAGTTAGTCATTTTTTCCCCCTGAAACTTCCTGTCTGCTTGGATTAACCACCGAAAATGGACCCAGGACACAGCCTTATTAGGCTTCTTCTCTAAAATTCCCAAACGCCGAGCCTCAACGATACGTTGTAGTTTTGTTATTGATTGACTGACTGATGGACACTGTAGCTGTAAACATTGCTGAGGAAGGAATGCGGCCTCTCACTGTAAACCATACACCACTGTATTCTGTTTACAGTCCATGTATGAAACGGTACTCTTCACAATGACACCGCCTCACCGCATCTTCCTTCAAAACACGGTGTGTGGTTGCTAGAAAGGGAAGGAAACGCCAAACAACGGGGCTCAGGGGTAGGGGGAGGCACTCGCGCCCGGGACCAGCCATCCCTCGGCGCATGCGCACAGGCGCGCCCCGCCAGGGAGGGGGGAGCGGGGAAGAGGGAGGGGGGAGGGGGGAGGGGTGGAGGGGGGAGGGGTGGGGGGTGGGGACCCAAGATGCGGCAGGGACCCGGGGAGGGATTTCCCAGTTACCAAAAAGAGAAAAGAGAGGTATATATACTTACTGAGAGATTTCTATTGATTATGCGTGTATGATGTTTTTACACATCACCACTCGCCAAGATCATCATAACGGCGCCGCGATCACTTACTATGTAAGTCTGGCACTATTCTAAGCGATTTCCATAAATGAACTCATTTTAATGTTCACAAATATTTCCATATATTAGCTCACTCTTATGTCCACAATGTCTTTCTGAGATAGGTACCATCTTTATGCCCACTGCATAGATGAGAAAGCTGAGGCATCTACCTGAGACCATACAGCTGGTAAGTGATAGTGGCAGGATTTGGACGGACGCATAAGGGCCCCAGAAGCCATGCCACAGCCACTAGGCCAGTTCTCAAACACTTTAGGATCAAGGCCCCTTTGCCCATATTCTCCAAATTTTGACACATTTCCTTGTACATGAAAAAAAAAAAAACCCATTTGTTAAAATCACCATCAATCTCATTAGGAAAATCTTGCCAGAAGCTGTCAAGCTCATGGTGGGACAAAATTTTCCAAAATCCTAATGTTGGTTTAATGTCTGAATTCTATGGCTAGCAACATGTTGTGCCATTTTTTTTCCTTTGAAGTGACAGGTCCTCTTCACTGATTCTTGAGACAATGGTTGCTAAATACCCAAGTCTGAATATCCATAATTTGTCTGTCAGGAATTTTTTTCTAAAGTAGAGATGGTGTTCCATAACAATAACCACTCTCTCAGCCTGCAACTCAGTCAGCTGCATGAGTACTTTTCCTTGAAATGACCATCTCACCAGGGTGTGCAGAAAAATTGCCATTTTATCACATAGACTGTTAAAGAGCTCTGTACCCAAGGCACAGGACTTAACAAAATTAAATAAAATTGACTGCTTCATCAGGACATTCTTAAGTGAAAATGGAATGTTTGCTTCCACTGTAAGTGCACAGGGAAGGGGGCCGGGGGGGAAGGGGTGAGTACAATGACGATAAAGTTTGCTGCCACTGCCTTGATTTATGCTAGGACACCAGCAGTTTCATCCACCGTTGTGTTTGCACCATCAGTGCAAATGTCAACACGGCAAAAAAGGCAAATTGCTTCTTAGTACGGTCACGAAAATGAGCTTGAGGACATCCTGAGACTGTTTGTTGCAGGGATCCCAGGTTTGCAGCTGTAGTTTGACTAGTGTTTCTCGATTTCCTTTGCAGAGAAAAGAACTACCAATTATTTAATATGCTATATGCTTTACTTAAAAAAAATAAATAAGTAACAAAAATAACAAAAAACCACTTTATTGAGGTAAAATTTACATTCCATAAAATTCCATTATAAATGCATGATTAAGTGATTTTAGTAAATTTTTACAACTGTACAATTACTAGCACAAGCCAGTTTTTGAACAGTTTCCTAAAAACAGTATCCTAAAAAGTTTCCTCAATCCATTTGCAGGTCTTCTCTCCTCTCTGTAGCCCCAGGCAACCACAAATCTGCTTTCTGTTTCTACAAATTTGCTTTTTATAGATTCATAGAAATGGAATCTTAGAACACATAGCCTTTGGGGTCTGGCACTTTTCGCTTAGCATAATGTTTCTGAGGTTCATTGATATTGTAGCATCTTTCGGTATTTCACCTATTTTAGTTACTGAGTAATATTCTAGTGTATGGATATGCTGTATTTTGTTCATACATTCACTATTTGATGGACATTTGGGTTGTTTCAAGTTAGGATATTATGAATAATGCTGCTAGGAACAGTCAGATATATGTAGGTCTTTGTGTGAACACATATTGTCCTTTCCTTGGGCAGGTTCCCAGAAGTGGAATTGCCAGATTATATGCTAAGTGTACATTTAACAATTTAAGATATCACCAACCTGTTTTCCAAAGTGGAGGCACCATTCTACATTCTCACTTGGGATGTGGGATGGTTCGAGTTTCTCCACGTCCCTGCCAACACTTCGTAGTGTCTTTTCCATTATTGCCATTTGAGGGTGCCTCATGTGGGCTTTATTTATTCTTAAATAC
Organism: Taxidea taxus jeffersonii; assembly: GCA_003697995.1. Lineage (NCBI taxonomy): Eukaryota > Metazoa > Chordata > Mammalia > Carnivora > Mustelidae > Taxidea > Taxidea taxus. The sequence goes on along the minus strand of RCUC01153253.1, from coordinate 74,412 downwards.
ATGATTTGTTGGATTTGTCCTTTGTGTCCCTCAGAACACCCAGCACTCTGCCTTGTGGGAGCATTTACATGCTTACCAGTTAGCTATACTTGCCTCAAGAAGTCAGTTTTGTATTTCTTTATAAACATCACTTAACTTCTTGTCTGGGTTTGTTTGTTGGGGAAGGGGAGGTTTACAGAGATCTGCTTTAAAAAAAAAAAGGCAAAGAAATAAGCAAACAAGCAGAGAAAATCAGAAGGACTAACAAGATGAGGCTAATGGGAGCCTCAGATGGAGAAGACCCAACAGAGAGCCAAGAGTCATGCCATGTCTGGGGTGCTCCAGAAAGAGGAACAGAGAATCTGGGAGATGATGGAAGCAGGAACTAAGATATCATTTTCCTTGGCAGAAAAACCGATTTTATTGGTATTTGACACTTACAAACTAGTACCTAAAATAAACTGGAACCAAGTGGGACTAAGACAAAGCCATTGGACAAGCCCCCAGGAAGCAGTTTGCAGAGCAGTGTTTTTCAAGATCCATCCATTTTGGTATCAGAGTCCTCTAGGATGTTTGTTAAAATACAGAAACCCAAGATTTCCTGGATACATGTCTCTGGGACAAGGCCTAGGAATCTGCATTTCATTTTATTTTAAGTAGGTTCCATACCCAGTGTGGAGCCCAACACAGGGCTTGAACTCATGACCCGAGATCCAGAACGGAGCTGAAATCAAGAGTTAGATGCTTAACCGACTGAGCCCCCCAGATGCCTCAAGGAATCTGCACATAAAGTAAGAGTCCTAGAGCAGCACCCCCTTTAACCTGTTTTATACTTAGTTTTATCAGTTGAAAAAAAAGTGTCCACTTCTCAAAAATATTTGGAAACTAAAGCCAGGTAGTGACAGGTTTATTTAAACAGCAAATTAAATAACTCCTTTGCTTGGAGTAATTCTCCCTCTTGATGAACAGAACACACTTGTCAGTGTCTAGAGTAGACTTACCATTCTCTTAGTTTCTGTGAGGTCGGAGAAAGTCAAACCAGCCATATTTATGCTGCCGCTCCCTAGTCCCTGGGTGGCATCTCCCACAGGGAAAGTCAGAACCCCTAAGAGAAAGTGATAGCTCTTGAAGAAATCCCCCCAAACTTCCCCTCCTTAATTTTTTTAAGACTTTATTTTTATGTAATCTCTACACCCAGTGTGGGGCCCTAACTCACAACCCAAGATCAAGAGCGGTATGTGTCACCCACTGAGCTGACCAGGCGCCCCACCACTCCTGAATTCCTGAATTCTGAAGGGAGCTGCATTGTGCCTTTAGGAAGAAGACAGAAAGCCCCCTCCCCGTTGGTGAGGGATGGAACTTCTTTTCTCCCATCACTCCTTTGCCTCTGTTGTCCTCCGGAGTCTGAGCAGATCTAGATAACTATAGCCCCGTGAGGCTCCCTGAGCTCTTTCTGGGCTGGAAACATGGGGAGGAATCTCAATCTTTTTTTCTGGGCCCAACAGGAGGAAGTTGGGTCTTATAAAGAAATCCCAGGGGCTGGATGGATGTAGGAAGCTGGAGGCCTAGAGAAAAGTAGTGGGGGTTGGAGGACTAGGCTCTGGGGCCGCCAGTGAGGGAGCAGCGCAGAGAAAAGACACAAAAGCACTAAATATGAATTCGCAAAGGGCTCCCCTACACACCGACTCTGTGTGCGTGTGTGCGTGTGTGTGTGATTTTAAGCACTGCATTTCAGAAAGTACATGAAAACTAGAAAGGTAAATAATTTAACTACAATTAGGAGATAGGGGGGTACACACATCTTTAAAATAGGAAGACACCAGCTATAAAACACACGAGTAGTCATTCCAGCTTTGAGGGAGTAACCCATAGGATGTGCTCTCTAAGAAAACAACCTCGAGGTGCCTGGGTGGCTCAGCTGGTTAAGCATCTGCCTTTGGCTCAGGTCATGATCTCAGGGTTCAGGGACGGAGCCCCACATCGGGAATCCCTGCTCAGCGGGGAGTCTGCTTCTCCCCTCCCTCTGCTGTTCTCCCTGCTCATTCCCTCTTTCAAATAAATAAACAAAGTTAAAAAAAAAAAAACCTCCACAATCGCATTTGATGTTTTATATGGCATTTCTCATGTGGCATTAGCGGGATAAGATACCACTTTCTTCAAATATAAAGGAATTTTAAGGTTCTGTCTTCTGAAGGATGGTGATACATTTACTCTACCAGAATTTCTGGTTATTAAAAAACAGAAAGGCCCAAGCTACCAGACGCAACTGTTGACTTGGATCGACCTATATCTTCATAATTTCATGAACTCAGTACTTCCATTTGTAAATTACCTATCCAGGGAAATTATCAGAATTATTAGTATTTTGTTAGAATTTAGTAGTGATGAAGTTGGCATGAAAAGTATCAGCTTTATGGCAATTCTTTTTCTATAAATTAAAATATAGCCTTGTACCTCATTTTATATCAAGCAAATGTTAAGGGGGGGCAAATCAGTTCTAAAGGCCTAATGTATTTTGTGCAGTTGTCCCTTGAGGTAGATTGTAAACATTTAAAATAATCTTTAAAAAGTAAATAGAGTTGCAAGAAATTGCTTGGAACAGATTAGTTGTGTACCAACAAATCTAAAACAAAGTCATTAAGTCACTATGCCAGTATGTCAGTAATTAAAAGTGACAAGCTCTCTATAATGTCAAATTACACGGAGAATTTTAAGTCGAGGATGTTTTCCACAAGATGATCTATCTCTTGAGTTTTTCAAAGAAGTATTACATACATACCCAGGTAATGAACTCATCTGGAAGAACCATATTCAGTTTTTGCCCTAGACACTTTGTCACTTTGAACCGGGGACATCATACTATAGTAAAAAAACAATCCCAATACCGGTGGTTCAATAAAATACAAGTTTATGTCTTGCACCTGCTGTATGTCTTACACAAGCTAGAGGCGGGGCTCTGCTCATCCTAACCCCTCAGGGACTCAGGCTAATGGAGGTCCCGTGTTGGTACCTGCTGTCACAATCATCACGGCTGAGGAGGCGACGGTACAGCAGAGCAAAAGTTAAGTGCCCGTGTTGATGGGCCAAAGCAAATCAGAGAACTACACGTAAATTCAAGAGAAATGGAGAACGTATAGTCCTAGTATGTGCTTAGAAAGAGCAACACTGGAATATTTATGAATAGCCCTAATGACCACCACGATGCTTTTTTTTTTTTTTAAAGTATGTTTTCTTGAGCACAGAACTGCCTAACGTTAATCACAGAAATCTTTTTTTCTGAATAATCTGAGGTACAGCTGTGTCAAGTACCTTACTTGACCTAAATTATGTATAATTCGCACAAATATGGAAGAAACTGAAATACTGAAAGTTTAGATTGGGCTAAAATTTGAGTTTAGGCTTCAAGACAAAGCTGAAACTACGTGGTTAGCTGATAACTTAGTGGATAAGCTCTAGTGAATCAGGCTAAGTGCCAGCTGGACACATGAAGAGGGAAACAGACAAAATCTGTGGTTTATACCCCAGAAAACTGCACTTGTGTCCACACCTACACCCATGCTCACACACTTCTTGAATTTTCCATTTCTCACTTCTCTCCAACCATCAAATAAAACAAAACACAGAGACATGCCAATCATATTCACTGTCATCCATAATAACAAGATCGAACATTTTAGGAATTCAACTATCAATGGATGGTGCTCCCTAAAAGACCGCATTTAAGAGCTCTTGAGCACAAAATAAACATGCTTTGTCATAGATTTTTCTGGTGGGTAAAAATATAGCCAGAAAAATCAAAGTATATTTGATCAAGGCTAATAAAATATGAGAATGAAGAAATGTATCACTCATTGTCTTTAATATTTTAGCAAATAAAAAGTCACCATTTACGCAGAGTTGCTAAACATTCCCTGCGATGAACAAAAATCTCGACAAGTTTATTTAAGTTGAGGAAACTTAGTCAGTGTCAAAGTTGAAAACAAAAAAGTTAAATGATCCAGTTTTTCCTACAGGCACGACTGTTTTTCTCGCACTCATTGTGCTGTAGAAGCCAGCCAAAAAATCAGGCTCCAGCCTTCCGGAACTCACTGGACACACCCACAACTCTTTTTTTAATTCCAAATTTGCCAGTGCCCAGGAAATGTACACCATCAGTTTCCTACTGCTCTTGTAGCAAGTCAACACACACGTGGGGGCTTAAAACCACACACATTTATTTTCTTATACTTCCGGAGGCCAGAAGTCTGAAAACAATTGCAGGGCTGCCTTCCATCTGGAGGTCTAGAGAGACTCCGTTTCCTTGACCTTCTTGGCTTCTACACAGCACCTACGCTCGCGGGCTCATGGTCCATCTTCAAAGCAGTACTGTAGCATCTTCACTCGTCTCTGACCTCTGGTCTGTCCTTACGTCTTCTTTTTCTTTTTTCGCCCGATGCGAGGCTCAATCCCAGGACCCTATGATCACGACCTGAGCCGAAGGCAGAGGCTTTAACCCACTGAGCCACCCAGGCGCCCCACGTCTTCTTTTTCTGATTCTCCTACCTCCCTCCTGAAAGGATCCTTGTGATTATATTGGGCCTGCTCAAATCAAGAAAATCTCTCCATGCCGAGATCCTTGATTTAATCAACACCCGTAAAGTCCCTTTTCCCAGGTAAGGTGCCATATTTACAGGTTCCATGGTTTAGGATGTGGACATCTCTGGGGGCGGGTTTTATCTGGCCTACCACAATGTCCCCCTGGCTTCATACCGAAGATTCAGATCTCTCCCACACACAAAACAGGTTCACCTCAAGGTACTCCCAAATCAGCCCACTACAGCATCAACCCAAGTCTCAAGTATTAGCCGAGTCTTATCGGCTCGGAATTCCCTAAACTTCATTACCTAAATAAATTAGATATGAATGAGGTTTTGGGTCTAATCCATCCTAGGGCAGAACTGGTCTCCATCTGTGAACGTGTGGAACTAGAAAACAAGGGACCTGCTCACAAAATACACTGGTGGGGCAGGCATAAGAGGACACTAGAGGCCTTCCTATTCAACCAGGGAGAAATGGAAGAGGCGGGGGGGGGGGGGGGAGAGTTGCTTATTCCAAGCAATTGCAAAATCCAACTAGGCAAACTCCATGAGCTTTCAAGGCCTGGTAATAATCCTCTGCGGGTTAAGACTCTGCTCCCTGGACCTGTGGCCCCAGCCTTGTGGTCATCCTTCCTTTTTCTTGAAGGGCAACAACATGTTTGCAGCTGAACCCTTTTATCAGCTTGTTTCCTGCCTGCAGAAGTTTGGGGCCTGACACCCATCTCTTCCATTCCACCCTCTCGCTGTCCCCCCGGTTCAAACTGGCAGTCTTTCTGCTGGTGTCACCTTCTCAAGAACGTCATGGGCCTCCTGTGGATGTCACGGGCTTCACTTTATTTCCCAGGAGGATCTTCCACAGAGATTTCCTAGAGACTCCCAACTCTATTTCTGGCTTCTGCTGAGATGGATGAGGGAATACACGCCTCATCTTACTCAGAGATCATCCGTGGGACCGAACAGTCTGACCTTTTAATTTTTTCCAGGGAGTAGCATAAGATTGTTCAGCCACACCCTTGGCCTTCTTTCCAGAGCATGTGTTCCTGAGAGCGGATCTCCTAGTTTTAGCATCTTTTGCAATCCGGACAGGCTAAGAATTTCCCAAATCAACAAGTCCTGGCTCCTTTTTGATGAACAATTCATCCTTCAATTTATCTCTTTGCTCCCCATTTTACTCTCGGCAGCAAGAAGAAACTACGCGGTGACTCCAACACTCTGCTAAGAAATCTTCTCAGCCAAGTATTCAAGTTCATTGTTTACAAGTTCTGCTTTCCACATCCTTGTAGGACATGATTCACTAAGTGTTTGGCATATGACAAGTGTCACCTTTTCTCCAGTTTCTTTTGATTTTTTTTTAAAGATTTTATTTATTTATTTGACAGACAGAGATCACAAGTAGGCAGAGAGAGAGAGAGGAGGAGGAAGCAGACTCCCCAGTGAGCAGAGAGCCCGATGTGGGGCTCGATCCCAGGACCCTGGGATCATGACCTGAGCCGAAGGCAGAGGCTTTAACCCACTGAGCCACCCAGGCGCCCCTTTCCTCCAGTTTCTAACTGGAAACTCGCCAGTGGTAACTTTCATGTCCGTATTTCTACCAACAGTGTGTTTGTGAAGTCTTACTTTCTCTAAGAGATACGGGTTTTCTTTGTCATGGTCTTCACTCTTTTTCTGAGACCTCACCAGCAGACTCTTCAATATCCATATTTCTGCTAACTGTTCAAGGCGAGCTAGGCTTTTTCTACCGTGCTTCCCGGAATTCTTCTAGTCTTTGTCCACTTCCCAATTCCAAAGCCCTTCCACATTTATAGGTGTTTGTTAGAGCACTATTATATTTCAAGGTACCAAATCTATATTGGCTGCCTACTGCCACTTAACAAATTACCACAGACTTACAGATTTTTAGAATGTTCCTCTGACTTTTCCAGCTTCTAGAAATTAACTACCTTTGCTCAAGGCTCCTTTTTTCCATTTTCAAAGTCAGAGCTAAGCATCTCTCTTCTTTGAGCTCTGCTTCCATCCTTATATCTTCTTTTTCCAATCTGATCCTCCTGCATTCCTCTTAGAAGGATCCTTGTGATGCTACTGGGCCCCCCTGGAAAATTTCTCCCTTAATGTAATCATATCTGCAAAGTCCCATGTAAGGTACCATATTGACAAGTTCTAGGAATTAGGATGTGGACATCTTGGGGGAGGGGGTCATTCTTGCCTCTACCTTTTCTTAGTGAAGAACTCGGGATCTCACATCTGCCAAACTCAGTCTTATCAGGACAAACCAGTCCCTTGGCCCACAGTGAAAAGGTACGTAGGGAAAGAAACATGGACTGACAAGTGCCTGTGGAAAACCATAGTAGAGAAACCTAATGGTCCGTTCTTCACTAAATCAACGTTTAATGGTTCTTGTGCGCCAGGCGGTGCCAGAGAGTTGGCGATATGCTCCTCATCCGCTAAAAAATCAGAGTGCACTGATGTTTGGAAATGATAGAAGTATGTGTGGCAGAAGCGCTTGAGAAGACACTTAACTCAGAGGAGGAGGTCAGGGAAGCTTCCTGGAGAGCGAACCAGGCAGGGGTGGGTCTGGAGGGAGGAAGAATGTACATCCTGACATCCTGACAGGGATAGGAGAGAACTTGACAAGTACTTGGAACCATACGGAGCCTGGGAGAGCCTGGGAGAGCCTGAGGTGCCAGGAGGGCATATGAGAGATGATGTGAGGTGGGCAGGGGTGGAGGGCTCATGCTTGGACACTGGGTTTTCTTCTGAAACAAGGAGGAACTACTGAAGAAGTTTATAATCCTTCCGGCAAAATGTTTCAGAGATGGAAGCAGAGAGCCCATCGGGAAGCTGTGCCAGTAAATCAGCAGAAAGTCTATGAAAGCAACCTAAGACCGGAGGGGCAGAGCACAGTGGATAACAAGACTATAGGCTCTGGAGTTACACGATCTCTCCACTTTCTCCTTGTGTGACCTTGAGCAGATTATGTAACCTGTGTGCTTCAGTTTCCTTAGCTGTGAAATGGGGACAGAAGTCATACCTCCTTCACTGGGTTCCCTGTTGGGCAGGAAGAGCATCACAAACGATAGCTTGTGTTGATAAGATAGTTACCCCGGAAATAAGGATGAGGATTTGAGAGTTGCCGCAAAACTGCCACAAAAATTCCCGAGTGCCCACTGCATGCTGAGTGCCTCGCTTTCCTTTGAGGGAAACAAGAAAAAGACAAAGGAGACCCTCACCTTCAGGCAGCAATTACAAATGTCAGAGGAAAAAAACTACCAAATACTAAATATAGCACTTAGATAGCATTTAAATATAAATATCTGTAAATAAAATAAATATATATAAGCATAGCGTTTATATATATACTTATAGAAGTAAAAGCACTGATGAAATCTGAGGTCATCTGAGTGTACCGGGCTGGAAGAGGACAAGGTTAAGTCAAGGACAACAGCCAGGTTTTCGGCTGAGCTGACAACAGGAAATGGTTGTGGCCAAATGGAGAATAAAGGAACTTTGGGGTTACTTATTAAAAGGGTGAAATACGGATTTCAAAAAAAAATTGTTTTTTTTTTTTTCCTTGCTATGTATGTGTAATGGGCGGGTCAACTCCAAGGGAAGGTATCTTTCTGGGCAAGCAAAGGAAAGGTGACACGGCTATTAAGCAGAAACGGGGCTGGGCAGAGGTGCATTTCTTGAAGGAAATGAATGTAAGCTTCAGGGCCTATACCCAGATGGCCTGAATAGTCAGAAGAAATTAAGAGAAAATGTAGGGGCGCCTGGGTGGCTCAATGGGTTAAAACCTCTGCCTTCGGCTCAGATCATGATCTAAGGGACTTGGGATGAGCCCCACATCAGGCTCTCTGCTCAGCGGGGAGACTGCTTCCCCCTCTCTCTCTGGCTGCCTCTCTGCCTACTTGTGATCTCTGTCAAATAAATAAATAAAATCTTAAAAAAAAAAGAGAGAGAAAATGTAGTCTTTCTGAATGGATACATTAGAATGCAACTACTTGGGGCGCCTGGGTGGCTCAGTGGGTTAATGCCTCTGCCTTTGGCTCAGGTCATGATCTCAGGGTCCTGGGATCGAGTCCCGAATCGGGCTCTCTGCTCAGCAGGGAGCCTGCTTCCTCCTCTCTCCCTCTGCCTGCCTCTCTGCCCACTTGTGATCTCTCTCCGTCAAATAAATAAATAAAATCTTTAAAAAAAAAAAAAAAAAGAATGCAACTACTTTTGAGACCAGAGCCTTTACTTATCACATAGTCTCTCCATGTGACCCAACCAAGATTCATGGAGAAGCTGACTGGTGAGGGCCAAGCTGATGGAGAGACCACCTTTCTGAAGGCCAGGGATATACTGGTTTACCTCACAAGAGCGGATCTCAGGTCAGGCCTGACTGGATCCAGATGGACAAGGAACACTCCCTCGCTCCTTCGTTACTCACCCTGATTTCATTTTTTCCAGGACCCCGTGGCAATGCCAGAGTCAATCTTTACAACCTTGTGGCTCAACAGGCAAGAAAATCTTTCCTGTTAGGGCCATTTTCAAGGATCTCAGGGAAACAGTGATTAGCTTGCCCTTCATCCAGTGCCGACTTGGCAGGAGACCACATCTTCTACTCCGCCTGTGAGCTCTCTGCATGAAAAAAACGTTTTTCTTTTATATTACTGGGCATATTTACAAAACATACACATTCTCTGTTGCATGGATTTCTCTTTTTAAAAGGTGTGTTTAAAAAGATCCTTTCACACACGGGAGTTCTAAGTTTTGACTGGTGGAAAAGAACGGATTTCCTTTATCTCTGATTATTTCTCCATCACTTCTAGGATTAGTCTGGGCTAATTCTAAATTTAGCTCCCTCCCCATACATTTTCTTCTATACCCTTCTGCCACCTCTCCCACCAGAACTCGGTGTAAATGAAGGAAGTCGATGTTTTAACAGTGCCCTCAGGCTTTCTAGTTAATACAAGTGTCAATCCTGTCACGGCAGGATTATTTTACAATGCCGAGCCAGTCACTAGATTTCTATACACAGTCTTGACAGTCAATAATCGAATGCAGCCTTGTTCCATTTTTGATGTAGCTTTTAGCCCAAGGCTAGGAAAAGACTGGTTGGTTCTAACTAGCATTTGGGTTGAAAAAGCTCTTTAAAATAAAATATGGTACTTAGGCAATAGAAGGTAAGCACTATTCTTCCCCTACTCCCCCTCTCCCCCCACTTCTTTGGGGGAATTGGGCTGCTAGAAATATCTTCATTCTAAATTTTGCAAACAGAATCATCCAGAAATGCTGTAATGGGTTGTGTTTAACCGGGAGTGTCTTTATTTGCTTACCTCCTCAGTCTTTTCAGAAGCTTTCTAGAAAAGCCCTCATACTCATCTTTTTCCACGTCTGCCTTCACAGCTGGTGAAGCCTCCCATAAGACCTGGGCAGCCTGACAATCAAGCAGGGGAGAAAAGCTAAGAGCCAGTGATCTATGTTCTCTGCCACTGTCATTTCTCATCTCTTTGAGGTTCTTTAACGAGACTTTCCAGTGAGGGGCTTATCAGTGGTACGACAGGCTTTAGTTTAGTGAGTCTGCCTTATGTAAAGTGGTTTCTGAATGTTTGATCCCGTTTTCTCCATTCTAGATCCTACCAGGCAAACTCGTCTTCATAGACAGCTTGCTTGTTCCCTTCTCCTTAGCCTCTCACCTGAAGTGACAGTCTTTCCCTACCTGAGTCAAAGGCTGGGGGGCGGGGGGCGGGTAGAGCTGGCATGGAGAGAAGACCATGTTAGTCCCCATGTGTAAGAGCTCTGATGAATTAGGCACGGGCCTAATTATGGGACGATCCCCGTTCCTCCAAAGTCAAGATCCTCAGAGACGTGCCCTGGCAAGCTTAAATACGTCATCCATCCTTCTGGAATGCAGTTGAAACCTTCAGGCGATGGACTTACAATAAATATTAGTTCAGCTACACAGATATTGAAAACCACATATTGTGTACAAAATTATAGGACTTTAGAAATATTACTTTTTCCACATTCACGTCTCGTCAACTTAAACGTCCCAGGTGCACCCCGCATCAGTGTTTTCACCAGCAATCACCCACTTTTTGAGTTTCTAATGTTCTCAAGGCATATTATCTTTACTTCCGACTTGATGACATACAACGCCGGCTGAATTTCTGTAGGCAGCTGTCTTGGGTGTTTAATTCCAAGCCATCAATACCCAGGTTAGTAGTAGTGATCTCTGTGTTCTTCAGCACTTCCTGCATTATTCTTTCAGCGTTAACTGTTAACTGATGACGCACGGAAATATTACTAAATTAGAATGTTTTTTTTTCTTTTTCTCATTTAGAAACAGACACGATTCTGTCAGCAGGCCCCTCTCGGGAAGCCCTTCAAGTGCTCACTGACAAAAGCCAGTGTTTTAGGCTAACGTTTCCCTTAAACTTTGTGTTCAAAGTAACAAGAATGTCCCATCCCACATGATTCATAGAGAAGGTGGAAGCCACTTTTCTCAGGGACTTAAAAAAAAAATCCTGCTTGTATTCTGGCAGATACCACAACACAGTGAAAACTTCTCATGTGAATACAACTGAAAGGGCCCAAGGTTTCCTGATAAAACTCAATAGAAATATTAGAGACTTTATCCCATCTCTCGAGGGGAATCTGGAAATGAAATCTCACAAATGTTGTGGGCCCCATCTGTTGTCCAACGGTCATTTGGTAGGAAGCATTCCGAGGGCAGTGAAACAACGCAGAACAGCTTGTACGTATGCTGAGGTGCTTGCCCACAAGTCCCTATTGTCTCTCAGAGTCATTGTTCCAGAACATAAACTCCTCAAGTACACATCTAACCGTGTGTAATCTGTTTCGTACACGAGGCCATTGGGTATGTACGTAACTAACGCTCCTGTGGTTATCTGACAATAGAGAAACATAGCTTTTGATTCTTTATCACCGTGGGCTCTTATAATTGCAGAAACAGTAACAAGTCAACATAATGGCTATCACTGAACACCGCTGGCAGGTGCCACACCAGGGCCTGCGGGCATTCATTACATTAGTACAGACCAACGGCCACGCACGGGCCCCGCCGTGTGGTAAGAGCCCAACAGATGTCAGCAACTGCTGTTATTGTTATAATTCTAACTTTTTGTTATGTGAGCCTCACAACAACAGCATGAGGCAAGCATTCACAGATGAGAACATTAAGGAAACCATTAAGGATATGGAGGCTCTGAGACATTTTCTGAGTTGCCCAAGGTCAGAGGGTTATTGGCCAAAAGCGGGCAGGAACCATGCACTGGCATCTCTTTCAATAAATATTATACATTCTTTTTGTTTTGTTTTGTTTTGTTTTAGAGAGAGTGGGAGAGAGAAAGCATGAGTGGGGGCTGGGGGGAGGGCAGAGGTAGAGGGACAAGCAAGCCTCCCTCTGAGCAGGGAGCCTGATGCGGGGCTCGATCCCAGGACCATGGGATCATGACCTGAGCTGAGAAAGCAGAGGCTTTAACCCACTGAGCCACTCAGGTGTCCCGATATTATTCATTCTTAAAAAAAACCCAAATCTATATAAATTAAAGAGGGTGAGAGTAAGAGCAGTCCACATAATTTTTATCACCTGCTTTGTGTTTCAACAACAGAAGATGAGACGAAAAGCCTGGAAGGAACCCAGTTTCAAAGACATAGGCAAAAACCCCACGGCCGTTGGTGGAAAAATAGCATCTATACCTCCCAGACCAAACCAACTCAAGGCCAGGCGAGCCATGTGACTACCTGATGGCACCTTGAATGAGTGACAGGGAGCAGAGGCACCAGGTATGACTGATAAGGACAGCCAGCAGTGAGTACCTCTCCCAAAAGGCACTCAAATTACATTTTTAAAAACAAATGACATTTAAAAAAACAAATTACAATTTTTAAAAAATTACATTTTAAAAATTTAAAAAATTACAGGGGCGTCTGGGTGGCTCAGTCGGTTAGCCAGGGTTCTGGGATCGAGTCCCGCACTGGGTCCCTGCTCAGCAGAGAGTCTGCTTCTCCCTCTGCCTACTGCTTCCCCTGCTTGTGCTCTCTCTCTCTCTGTCAAATAAATAAATAAAATCTTTTAAAAATTGAGGTAAAGTTGACATAACATTAAATTAGTTTTCAGGGGTACAACACAACGATTCAACATCTGCATATATCGCGCAACATGATCGCCACAGTTAAGTCTAGTTAACATTTAACACCATAGATAACTACAAAAAAATTTTTTTCTTGTGATGAGAACTGCTGTTGAGTCTCCTCTCCTAACAAGTTTCAAATATGTAATATAGTCTTATTAACTACAGTCACCACGCTGTACTTTATATTCCCATAACTTATTTATCGTGTAACTGGAGGTTTGGACCTTTGGATCCCCTTCACCCATGTTGTGTGCCTTCCACCATCCCGCCCCTGGCAACCACTCCGATTTTAGTCTTTAAAAAAAGCTATATCTGGGGCGCCTGGGTGGCTCAGTGGGTTAAAGCCTCTGCCTTCGGCTCAGGTCATGATCCCAGGGTCCTGGGATTGAGCCCCGCATCCGGCTCTCTGCTCAGCGGGGAGCCTGCTTCCTCCTCTCTCTCTGCCTGCCTCTCTGCCTACTTGTGACCTCTGTCTGTCAAATAAATAAATAAATAAAAACTTAAAAAAAAATTTAAAAAAAAATTAAAAAAGCTATTTCTACCGGCCAGTCAGACGTACAGTGGTATGCTGGAGCCGGCCCAGACTAGGAGAGCCGGTTGTTAAATATGCAGGAATTCTGTTAGCCAGTGGCTGGCAGTTTGAAGTCAGCCCTTGTGGGAGTAATTGCACGGTGGAAACTGACGAACAGTATTGATCAAACCTTTTCTCCCCCCAGAGAGCTAGTGTCTTTCTCTCTAAAATCATAAACGATTTGGTTTAGATTTGTTTGCCATCTCTACCTGGTCCTTGTTCGAGGCTTGGGACAGGTGTTCATGACCAAAGTCAGGGGACCTTACATAACTGACAGCCTTTTCCTTAAATAAATACCCTTCATATGTGATCAAGAGGAAACCACAGTCCAGTGGAAAGCTTTAAATGGACGAGGCTGACCTGTTATCGTGATGCTTTTAAAAAAACTGAGCTGAACTTCCCGACTTCCATCAGCTCAGCTCCTAGGACAAAGGGCTATGTCATGTCCTCTCCCCAGCACGGTGACTTCTTCCTGAGCGGATGACATGGGATCCTTCTCCACCCCTAGCTCACTGTCTGGTCATCCTGGTCCCAGTCTCCAAAAAAACATCACCTGGCCACGACTAGCTTGTATCACAGTTACGTCTTGCAGGAAGTTCTATTACTTCTCCAAATCAGGGAGGTGTCTCTTTAGGGATTTTCTTTGAAAGGACACTATAATCTGGAAATGAATTAGAGTTGTTTTTGGTTTAACCTTCCACAGAAGAGGGAAGTCCAGCTTCCAACAAAATGTGGGGCAAGAAGAGATTTTAGCTAATCTGTGTACCACAGGACTTTCAACCCGCTCTGCAAAATTCTCATGCTTCCATTTAATGACTGCTGCGGAGGGAGATGAGAGACAAGTGCTGCTTTCTCTTCCAAATTAATGAACACCACCTGGTCCCCTGCTCCTTTATCATCCAAATAGCTCCAAATCCATCCAGAGACTAGAACCTGAGGGGTTGCAGAAGCAACTCAAAGTGGCATGGTATAGTTTGTCAGCCTTGTGGAGAAAGGCATCCCTCCACCCTAAAAAGCCACCATGATAACTGACGTCCTCAGCCTCCTGTGTGGAACCAGCTTCCCCCTCACTGTTCTTGCTCTGGTGCCTCAGCTTATCTGTTTATCTACTTCTCTCTGTCTTCTTACCACAGGTTTTGTTTTTTTTTTAAGATTTTATTTATTTATTTGACAGAGATCACAAGTAGGCAGAGAGGTAGGCAGAGAGAGAGAGAGGAAGGGAAGCAGGCTCCCTGATGAGCAGAGAGCCTGATGCGGGGCTCGATCCCAGGACCCTGAGATCACGACCTGAGCTGAAGGCAGAGGCCCAACCCACTGAGCCACCCAGGTGCCCCACCACAGGTTCTTTTAAAGGCTTCGGCCTCCTGGAACGGAAGCCCCTTAGAGACAGCGATAGCATCTGATCTTTGTTTGTAGGCAGTATGCGACAGCGGGAGGCATTTAGTAAAAGGCTGAAGAAGATAAACGACTGAATGTCTGTCCTCCCTCACTTGACTGCTACGCTCTTCGGCAACATTAATCCCACTCAGAGTATGATGTTGGGCAGGTGGTTCTGAGGAATGAACTTTGGAGGGTGGGAGCACCAAAGGGAAGAAGGAAGGGAGTTTCTATTGTAGTCTTCACTAAAATTGCGTGTGGGGCCCCATGGGAGAAAAGAACAAGGGATCACATCTGTCCAAGTGCATGGCACCATCACTTTTAAAAATTACGAGAACCTCAGGATTAAAAAAAAAAAAAAAGGTTTGAACTTATTTCAAAGAAAGAGAAAGAGCTTAACATATGTTATTTCACTCTAAAAACCTTTGAAATATATTCACCATAAACCCTCTGGGTAGTAACAGTAATACATAACATCTGTTCCTCTCTTAATTATAGTACTGATCATGTCAGCTTAGCCCTTCCACAGAACCTATAGTAGTCAACTTCGTGGAGATAGAAAGTTGGTCATTGCCAGTGGCCGGGGGTAGAGGGTGGAGAATGGGGAGTTAGTGTTTAATGGGTACAGAGAGATGAGAAAAGTTCTGGAGATGGATGATGGTGATGTTTATGTATTTAATGCCACTGAACTGTCATTTAAAAACGGTTCAAGTAGTAAATTTCATGTTACGTCCATTTCACCCAATGTTAAAGAACGCACAGCAGAAGTGGGAAGGAGTTCTCACCTCTAGCCGCCCCCAGGCTTCTTTTAAAAGATTTTTGACGCTTCGTCAGGTCTATTTTATGTTCTCTCCTTATTTTTATATACTCCCAAATTGACATTAAAAGGAAAAAAAGATATATGTATAAAGATCTGTTACGGTAGTCACTTATTTAGTTTATAGAGTCTGGCAATCTCAGAAGACAACTGGCGTGTCACACAATCCACTGAACAAAGTGATCCGGAGGCCTGGTGGCCGTGGCAAACACAACACCTCCTGCTCAGGTTTAGATGGGCAGGGATTTGAACAAGGTAATGTCACACATGTAGAAGCTTTTAAATGGGGACTCTTGAGAACTCAGAGCAAACGATCTTTGTGAGAGGAATACAGGGCTCGGTTCCTTTAGGACTCCAATGCCAAAAAAAAGTAACTCCCCAGTGGGAGGCAATGAAGCCAGACTAAAACCGAAAGCAACCGAGGGACCTCAAAAGTGTATAAGGCTCTCACTGGGGAAGTACTGAGCTAAGGCTCTCACTGGGGAAGTACTGAGCGTAGTTCAAAAAAGAGATGCATGGTGAGATCTAGGGAACTGGTTCTCTGGAGATGGCCAGATCCTCAGTATCCAGACTCTGCCAGTGACTGTCTGTAAATTTTACACATAAATCCTTGGAGCCTCAGTTAGCTTCTCTGCAAAATGGGAATAAAAGAATGTCTCTCATAAAGCATTAGTATCCCATGAAGTGAGGTTCAAGAAGATAATGCAAGCATCTGGAACATGGTGGGTATTCAAATAATTCTTAGATATTATTATTTATCTTCACGATGTATTACCTACTACTAATAATATGTATTACCTATTACTAATAATAAGAACATTATGTACATACACTTCTGAAAAGTAACCAGGTCGGCCTCAGAGACTTGTCCTGATGTCCTGGGCTGTTTGAGAACAAGGAAGGCACCTTTAGAGATGGTGGTCTAGTCTAAAAACAAAGAATCAAAAAAAAAGGTCTAATCTATCCCCTCTCTTTTACATCACTAGTGACTACAGCCTAGAGAGATCAAGGACTTGGCTGAAGGCCATACTCTTAGTGGCAGATGTTAAAACCTGTAATATGCCCCAATGTATACACCGCACAGTGATCCACCCTCAGGAGACCTTGGTCGGGGGGGGCCCCCGGCTATCCGTCCCAGTTCAGCATGAACGAACACCAGATTGCTGGTGGAAGCTCTGCGCACACAGGCTGGACATGTGGACTGTGGGATCAGGGATGTGATGGGCTTTTCAGTTACAGGAAGTCCAAGGGCAGTGTACTTGGGTCTATTTACTTGGGCCGGAGAAGGTGCATCTCATCACGTCTTGGAGAATCTAAGTGTCCTTGCCAGCATCCTGCGGAGCCAGATGGGAGAAGACAACCAGGGATCTCAGCATTCAGAATGCAGACTTTCACTTAAAAGCCCTGGTTTCACTTTGCTGTGTCCCTGCCCTTAACAGTGCCTGGTGCTAAGGAATGAAAGTGCGGACCTGGGTTTCAACGAATCCTCCTGTTTTTAGGTCCACTTTCATGTCCGTGTCCAGAGGTGAGCATTTCCTGAGCCTTTTGTGCTTTCTACAGTATAAATGGCTTTCTTGGGTTTGCTAAGTACGTTCCCACTCTCAGCTGTCCACCTTATAGAATGTCGATACTGTCTTCTGTTAGTCATAAAGGATTACTATTATTTTGTGGGGTCCTTTCACTGTTGTTTTATTGGCATTTTAGAAGGAAATGAAGAATGGGGCGCTTGGGTGGCTCAGTTGGTTAAGCGACTGCCTTCGGCTCAGGTCATGATCCTGGAGTCCTGGGATCAAGTCCCGTGTTGGGCTCCCAGGTCCATGGGGAGTCTGCTTCTCCCTCTGACCTCCCCTCTCATGCTCTCTCACTCTGTCTCTCTCTCTCTCAAATAAATAAATAAAATCTTAAAAAAAAAAAAAGAAGGAAACGAAGAGTAACAGCTATGTTCTACCCACCTGTTCCACCTAATCTACTTTTTTTTTAAAGTAGGCTCCGTGGCCAACATGGGGCTCGAACTCATGACCTGAGATCAAGAGCTGCCTGTTCTACCGACTAAGCTAGCCAGGGGCCCCCACCTTGTCTAACCTAGGCATTTTGCAAACACTGTATGCACCTGCTATTCCATCAGCATAGTGGTGAGGAAACCGAGTTTTAGCAACTTGTCCAAGGTGTCCCACAGAGTTTGAACTCAGGTCTTTCTGCTTTTAGAATCCAAGCCATAAGTCACGACCACATCCAAGCACCCATGGTGAAATAACCGCCGCCGACTGTCACTGACCATTAATCATGTGCTAGACTTCTCAAGTGCCTTCCTGTGTGCTCACTGCAACTGCTCTGTGAGACAGGCGCCTATTACCGTTCACCCAGTTCGTGGAGGAAGAAACAAAGTTACAGACTGGTTAAGGAGTCCACCAAGGATCACAAAGCCCAGAACAGAGTCTGGCTCCAGAGGCTGTGTTCTTAACACTCACCAAAGAATTAGATACGCTACACCTACTTTGTGGACTTCCATGATCTACTTTAGGAACCTCCCCCAGCTCTGCCTTTTTTCTTTCCTAGATGACTTACTCCAAAAACAACAAACAAACCCCAAATCTCCTTAAGTCAACCAACCAAAGCAGAAACAATGAATAGAAGATGGCCAGATTTGAAGTAAAATCATTCTGAAAATGTTTGCACAAGAAATTATTCTACTAGATCATGTTCTCCTCTGTTGATAGTTACTTTCAGACATTCGATTCAGGAATAATGTGAAGAATGCACCAATATAGCTAGACACATTTAAAAACCTATACTTTTTAGAGAAGAAATGACAAAAAGAATTTGCTTCCTAGTCTTATAGCCTAAAATTATATATGCTAGGGGGTGCTATTGAACAATTTTAGGGTTTTTTTTGGTCCCCTAGATATTCTTAGATTTGCATGGGATAGTACTCTGGACTAGGGTGAGCTTATGATTTTTAATTAAAGTCTCTTTAACCTTGGTTTGCTGTCAACTAGCACAATATTTTACTGCAGAAGAGATTTTAAAGTAAGTCATATTCATTGTATGTACTGTTAGTCCTCATTCACGCAGAAGCATTAATCACCCATTATTTTCTTTTCCACTGACATGTCCAAGAACTCAATTAAAAGATAATGAAATGTAGGTGTTTAACCCAAAAGAAGGTGTTAGTGTCTCCAGAGCCATATCGATGGTGTAAAGACTTGTGTCCCGGTTAATGGACACTGTGAGTTGAAGGCAGCACAAAATCAAATTAGCGAAACCAAAACATCAGCCCTCAGGAAATCTCAGTTCTACATCTCTTGCTCCCCAATTAAGCTAAATTACCTAAGTCATTTAAATCATGATGCAGGAGATACACAGGGTTAGAAAGGTTAGAGACCACCGCAGGTCTTAGGTTGAGCTCATACAATTTTGGCTCCACAAGCTCGGTCTAAAAGAGAAAACGTGATGCAGTCAAACACAGAAGAGGGGCAAAGGCCATGCAGAACCTCCCCCCGTAAGAATTCAGATAGGAACGAGGCACTTGTAGACCTATCTATCCTTTAATGAACTTCCACGAGTGGTCTAAAAAAATTATTTGTTCTAGAATGGTGCCTCATTCGACACAAAATCATCTCCATGGTGGATGCTTACATCTGTCTTGAATGAAGAGAGGTCATCTATGGACTCTAGCACTGGCAAGTCTGCAGCACTTTGAGGGAAATGACCCTCTGCATAGGGCTGGAAGGCACCATGTTTACGAGATAGCTCTACTACCTTGACTATTCCCTCACTGCTCCACCCGTCGCTTGTCAGGATGGGACGAAGGACTTGAAGGAGGTGATGTGTGACACCTACTGCTGCCATATTTATGCGGCTCTGAGGCCAGCGCTAGGCCAAAGGAACTCAGTGCACACGTGTTGATTGGTCAACCGTACAGATGGAAGTGTGCGCTAATTCCCATGGGGTTTATCTAAGTTCGTGGAAGGGTTCCTATAGCTCTGGGAGAGCCGTTACTCTCTCAACCGCCGTGTAAAGGAGAAAGTGAACCATTTTGCTGAAAGAACCATTTGCCTTCCTGAACGTTGCCACGTCCAACATAATTTTTTCCTGACAGCTCCCAAGTTCAAGATCACTACCGCTTATGATCAGACGACTTGACAGCTTCTGGAGTACCGAGGTAAGGTGGTTTTTCCTGCTACACACGAAACCACGTGAGTTACTCCACGTACTAGTTTTCTAAAACCATTTAGCATGTGCTTGGAAATAACTCTGGGCAGCATACACAACACATAGGTCCTTTTTGCAGTTGGCAACTCTGAAACTACTATTCTGGGACATGGACTAAAAAAAGAAAACCCTAAAAGCCTTTTTGGTTGAAAACTGATTCTTAGATGATTTTTTTTTTTTTAAAGAAACCAAGGGGGGTGGTGGTGGAAACCCAAAGTGTCATATTTAAACAAATCCTAAAAATATATTTATCCAATAGACAATGTCAGATTTTTGGAACCAATGGTTACTTTCCAGGGAGTAATTTCAAGGATTTGGGAGAGAAAACACTTTGAGTATGGGATTGGGGCTAAGGCAAGTGATCGGATTATGTCTTCTAACTAACTCATACCTGTTCATCCTAAAATGCCAAATTTTGGCATCATCCTGTCACGGAATGTGTGCTGCTGTCCCAGTAACACCTACCTGACTGTGTCAGGCCAAGGGCTTACTGCCCTGTTCAAGGTGGTTTGCCAAAGTTTGGTGGGTATCCTGCCCGACCCCCCCCCCCCAGCTGCCAGGGAGACTGAGGGGCGCACTCGTGTATCTTCTAGGTGGGCAGAGGGTTGGGGGAGGGAACAGCTCCAAAATACATGATAATGGCTTCTTGCTCTGGCATTGGTAGACTCACCTGGGGTAGGCAGACCCACTGCCCTGAAATTGATATTAAATACAGTTAATGCCCTTGTCAAGATGATCTCAACTAAAACTGGACTATTCTACAAAGGCTGGAAATGATCTCTGCTAGGAGAAAGGTTTCTCACAGAGAACACAAATAGCATTGCAAACAAGAGCGCTTAGGCAATGCTTAACCGAATTAAGAAAATCAACTGTTTTCAAAAGGCCCTTAAGCACATCAGAGAGCATCTTTTAATTGTAGACAACTGAAGCACTAATTAAAAATAATTCCTATCTACTCATTAAAACAGGCAACTGAAGAGCGGTGGCCCTGAGTCGCCATCTCATTAACCTACCATCACAGAGAGTCATTCAAGGTAAAGCAAAGATTTCATTTCATTGGGGCAGCTTTGCTGGGGACTGGCTCCTTTTAGAGGTGCGTGGATCAGGGATTATGCCTCAGAATCTGAGGATTCTGGAGAGCCTGCTCCTGGGGGCTCAGGACTTGCTGGTCTGCTCTGTCTGAGGTGATGGTGGGGAAGAGGCTGTTCACCCTGGCTAGACAGCTGACAGTGACTCCTTCAGATAATTAGAGATTCCCCAAGAAGCTGGGTGGGCCGGGGGGTAGCAGGTGGTTCTCTAACACCTGAAAAGTCAGAATTTCCTTAAAAATTATTCTGACTTGCAGAATGGCTAAAATGAACAAGTCAGGAAACGACAGATGCTGGCGAGGATGTGGAGAAAGGGGAACCCTCCTACACTGTTGGTGGGAATGCAAGCTGGTGCAACCACTCTGGAAAACAGCATGGAGGTTCCTCAAAAAATTGAAAATAGAGCTACCTTGTGACCCAGCAATTGCACTACTGGGTATCTATCCTAAAGATACAAACGTAGTGATCCAAAGGGGCACGTGTACCCGAATGTTTATAGCAGCAATGTCCACAATAGCCAAGTTATGGAAAGAACCTAGATGTCCATCAACAGATGAATGGATAAAGAAGATGTGGTATATATATACGATGGAATACTATGCAGCCATCAAAAGAAATGAAATCTTACCATTTGTGACGACATGGATGGAACTAGAGCGTATTATGCATAGCGAAATAAGTCAACTGGAGAAAGAGAACTACCACATGATCTCCCTGATATGAGGAAGTGGAGATGCAACGGGGGTGGGGGTTAAGGTGGTAGGAAAAGTAAAAATGAAAGAAGATGGGATCGGGAGGGAGAAAAACCAAAAGAGACTCTTAATGTCATAAAACAAACTGAGGGGGGTGGGGGGAAGAGGGGTTGGGAGAGGGTGGTGGGGTTACATTATATGTTTAAATAAAGCTTAAATAAAGTTAAAAAAAAAAAAGGAAAAAAATTATTCTGACTTGGCTTTTTCTGTCTTTTCTTTTTTGGCTCATATGACTCCATGCAGTTTTGCTATCATTGAAGAGAAACATACCCGGAAATCCCGAGTTTACACACGTCGGAGAATCTCACCCATTTAAGGCTTTTAATCTGCAGGTTTTGCAAGAACCTCTTGTGTCCTTTCTTTGGCTCTTAGAAGCTCCAAACATGCATTACTATTCAATTTCATCTCTTACTCTCCTCTGAGTAAAATAATCCAGTATCTGATCAGCACTAGTGTGACAGGAATAGGGCTATACTGTCTCTTCACGCAAAGCAAACATAACCTCCTTTTTTGGCCTCTTCAGCTAAGTAGAAAATGTGACGAATCTCGATGGTTTAAAGCATGTCTACTCCGCACTGGAGTTCATCTTCATAACCCTTCACGTCTCCTGGCATTTTACTGACAACGCACTAGGCCGTGTGGACTGCTCCTTCACAGGTGGCAGATGAGGAAATCCAAGCTCGGAGGACAGCAAGCAACTGAGTTGTCCTGTTCACAGGGCTGGGTATTGGCAGAGTGTGAGCTCCAGGAGCCCAACAACCAAAGCGAGCATCTGGGTGACCCCGCAGATTCCTCCCCTCATGAAGGACCCTGTGTCCAAGGGTGCCAAAGAAGGGTCCCTGCACAGAGATGACTGCACTTGACCTCTGACCTTCTTCCAGCTAAAGATTGCTAGATGCTTTTGTTCACAACCTAATGGTTTATGTATATTTGACTTTAGAATTCCTGGCATAGAAAATGGGTGTTTTATAAACAAGCAATTACCCTAGGAAATTAAAAAAAAAAAAGTACACTTTGTCATCTTGCCGAGATCAAATATTCGGAGGGCCTGAGGGACATGAGCGGTCATCACTCACACAAGTCAGGGCCACAGAAATCTTGAGGGTAGTACATGGTTGGGCACTGAAGATTGCCTCTCTGTGACATACATGTGAAAAGCTTCTGCTCCGTGAGAGTGTGTGCGTGGGCGGGGCGGAGATGTGAAGTAGCTGAAGAGGAAAACAGAAAGCGAAGGTGAAAGTAGGCAAAGCTTCCGCTTCAAAGGCTGCTAATGAATGAGTGGGAAGTGGGAAGGAAGAGGAAGCAGGAAAAGGCAGCTGGGCCCTCAGAGGGCTGGGCCCGGCCAAGGCAGCCAGTGGCTCTTTGCTCTTATCATTTCGAATACCAAGTGGGTAAAGCAAGACCTGTGCCTGAATTCATGTAACACAGAGGTTTATCCCAATATCCTTTTAGGACACCTGCACGCTGGTGACGTTCCACCAGAATCCCCCCACTTCACATCTGAATAGCTGTGTCAAACCACAGTGGTGTCACCTAGGATGAAAGGGTCCATCAGCCACCGTGTGGGGCCGTGCTGCCAAAGCCACAGGTGGTGGTTTTTAAAGTTAAAACAAAGTTATTCAAAAACAACAACGACAACAACAAACTAATAAAAATCAAAGAGCACCAAAATCAACCTAAATATTTCCTAAGTGGGAAAATAAAACTTGAAGGAAATGAAGTCTTTTTTTTTTTTTAAATTTTTATTTATTCATTTGACAGACAGAGACCACAAGTAGACAGAGAGGCAGGCAGAGAGATGAAGGGAAGCAGGCTCCCTGCCGAGCAGAGAGCCCAATTCGGGGCTCGATCCCAGGACCCCGGAATCATGACCCGAGCCGAAGGCAGAGGCTTTAACCACTGAGCCACCCAGGTGCCCCAGAAATGAAGTCTTAAATGGGGTTTCTCTTGGGGAACCTGGCAGCTCAGTCGGTACAGCATGCAATTCCTGATCTTGGGGTCATGAGTAAGAGCCCCACGTTGGATGTAGACATTACTTAAATAAATAAAAGCTTAAAAAACCTTGGGATTCTCAGGTGAACTTAACACTGTAAGAACAATAATGGGTCGATTCATGACCCCCACTGATACTGGAGGGAGTCAGGAGGCTGGGGCGTACCGCCGGGAATTCCCTCTCCATAAGTGCAAAGATGGGAGCACAGGGCAGCTCCCATGAGCGCAAATACATCAGCGAAAATTCATCAGGGGATGTGATGTTTGCCAGTGAGGAGAAACTCTTTACTGGATGAAGCAAGATAAAAACCAATAGAAAAGGAAAAAAAACCCAAAAAAAACCACAAGCATTTTCGGGCACAGAGTGGGAGGGGAAATGACAGAAAGGTTAGTGAGTCTTGTGATACTCGGGCCACTTTTATCACAGAGTGACTCAGCTGGACAAAAAATAGAAATGGATCGCCTAAGCCCAGACAGTCTTCCATTCATCTCTGCCTTTCTAAAATTATAGCCATCCTCCTTAACAGTTAGATCATGTTTTCACGAAGTGTGGAGCACGGTTTTCCCCTGGGCTTGATCGGACTGTGCCCTGTCACTATGCAGGTATCAGCTTTCTACTGCTAAGGCGGGTTCTGGGCTGCCTTCCTTCACCGTTCCTCGGTGCGCCCAACTGTTCCAGAATAAAGCATAACAGCGTCTTCTGGTTAAAAGCATTGTATGAATACACAACCCTGAAAAAATAATGAGTGGTGGTCACCAGGGGACTGATGGTGGAAGGTTCCTTCCTTCCTGGTTTGTTTTTAGATAAAGAGGGGGTTGCCTCCCCTGCCCCCCCCATTCCCTTTCTGCATCCTTCTCCTCCGCCCAGACCCACGAGAGGCACCAGCCTTCTCAGAATTAAGATTCCTTCACCAGCAGGGGCTCTGTGAGTGCTCTGGAAGCAGGACCAGGTTTGGGGATGCGCTTTGTCAGCCTGCAAGGGGCGCACAGTAAAAGGCCACGCATGTCCACAGAGGCTGCAGGTTCCTGGAACCGACCCCTGCTGCTGACCTGCCCTACGGCTTTATCCACCTCTCATCTGTCGCGGTTTATTTGTCTGCGAAGCTAAATTAAACCCGTGACAGTAGATGCTGTGGTGAACCCTGTGAACGCCTGTGTGTGCGTGTGCGTGTGTCGGTGTGAGCTGGGGGGTGGGCAACTGCTAATTAGGTTAACATTTCTTCGGTATCTTTCTAGAATATAGTTCAAAACAAAGCAGAAAGGAAGCAGCTAAGCTTTATCTCCCTCTTGCAGCCCTCCTCGCCTGAGGCGACAGTGAGTTCACTTCAGGGGGCCATTGTGTCCAGATGGCCTAGAGGGCCAGTGCAGCAGCTCCACACGGGGACGATTTGCATGAGGCACCAAGTTGCCTCCAGGGAAATTATTTTTCCTGCCAGAGACGCGTTAGCTAAGCCAGAAGAATGCCTCTGCGTTGGAGGGGCGCTGCGATGGCTTTTTCCTCAGAACTTCTGATTTACTCAAGCCACGCACCCCACCTCACACACTCCCCTCAACCCTTCCCCAACCTTAGTCCCAGCCCTGGGCCCAGGAGCCAAAACAGGGAGGTTGCACCTAAAAAATGAGAAAATTTTGGAAGCACAAGCTAGCTCTGGCCCTCAACTCTGGGATAGGGAGGTTAACAGATGTCTTTTGCACGTGGGTGTGAGTGTGTGCATGCACGTGTGTGTGCGCGCATGTAAGGGGTGTGTGTGCTCGTTACCACATCAGCAGAGGAAGCTCAAGGCAGTTCCACAGAACAGTGAATGGGCTTTGGTTAGAAGTCTCCCTCAGTGAAAGCAGCAGCATCTGGCCACAGACATCAGGGACTGTGCCCATGCAGACATGAGTAGTAGCTCAGAGGGGCCTCTGCCTGGCACCAGCGGATAGGGGGTAGGGGTGTAAGGGTCCGGCAGCAGATCCCTCTGGAAGCCAGAGCAAGGTGGGTGAGAGGGAGAGGGACTGGTGGTGGCCACTGGTAGTGTTGGGACTGTGCTCAAAGTCACCTGCCAGGTTATCTCCTGGAAATCCCTAATAGCTCAGGAACATCAATATGAGGGGTGTGTTGGGGGGGCGCGAGGGGATGGGGTCCTCCTCTCACACTGCACATAGAGGCAGAGAAATTCATTCATCCATTAGTTCATTCATTCATTTTATCTAAATGAAACTGAGGAGAAGCTATGTGCCAGGTATTGTTCTAGATGCTGAGCGGGGCAGGGGCAGGGGGCGAGGTGAAGGGAATGGGACAAAACCCAGTATCCTAATAGAGGCAATTAAGAAATCGAGGGGCGCTTGGGTGGCTCAGCCGCTTAAGCATCAGAATCTTGATTTCAGCTCAGGTCATGATCGCAGGTTCATGAGACTGATCCCTGTGTTGTGCTCCATGCTCAATGGGGAATCTGCTTGAGATTCTCTCTTCCCCCCTCTCTCCCTGCCCCTCCCTCGGACTGCGATGCATGGGAGCTCTCTCTCTCTCTCAAATAAGTAAATAAATTTTAATTAAAAGAAGGAAGGAAGGAAGGAAGGAAGGAAGGAAAAGAAAGAAGGAAAGAAAGAAAGAAAGAAAGAAAGAAAGAAAGAAAGAAAGAAAGAAGGAAAGAAGGAAAGAAAAGGAAAAAGAAAGAAAGGAACCCAACAGATCTGTTCAGGAGGCTTTGGGACCCTCTCTCCCAAATAGAGATTCGGGATCTGAACATGCTGTCGACGTTTATTATGAGTACCGCGCATGGACCAAGACCTTTAGAAATGGATTCTCTAACTTAATTCTTTGAAAGCTAATACGAGGAGTAAATGGAAGCTACTTTTCCCCTGAGCAGATATGTTCCTTCTCTAGGCCAAATGATACAAACGTCCATTTTACTTTCATATAAATGCAAAATGCGTCACTGTTGCTTTCTTTCTGATAACCAAACTAATAGTTTCCTTGCAGAAAATAAATCTCTTGTTACCCTCCTGAGTGCCACTAACAAATTGGAATATTTCCCGTGTTCCTTTTATATCTCTTTGTTTCTCTTTCTTCACTCTGGTTTTTTTTGCTTGTTTATTTGAGGGAGAGAGCCAGGGAGCTCAAGCAGGGTGAAGGGCAGAGGAAGAGGCAGACTCCCTGCGGAGCAGGGAGCCCAATGTGGGACCCCATCCCAGGACTCTGGGATCATCACTTGAGCCGAAGGCAGATGCTCAACCGAATGGGCCACCCAGGTGCCCTACTCTTGTTTATCTGCAATATTGGAATTATGTAAATAAACATTCCTTGAACAAATGGTTTTTCATGGCTTTTAATATTTCCTTAATGGATAAACCATTCAGTAACCCTAAGGGTAAAATAATAAATTTAGGCTATTTCCAGATTTCCACCATTACAAATAATGTTGTAATAGCTATCTTTATACATATCTTTGACTTCTTTCCCTTCTTAGAATAATAATTTGATCGACTTGAACATGAGCATCTTCATGGATCAAAAAACTGTCATCCAGAAAGGTGGTAACAATTTACACCCCCAGCAGAAAATACCCACTTGACCTTTGCTTGAACTGGCAGCATGATTTTAAAAAGGAGTACAAGCACAAAATGGCACAAAAAATGTTGTCAATTTCCTCGACAAAAAAATTTGTTACTGTTTTCTTAAATCTGCTTTTTTTTTTTTTTGCTAATAATAAGGTCAATATCACTTCTGCCCCTTTTGCATATACTATTTTCTTTCTTTCTTTTTTTTTGTCAGACCATATATTTATGTGCCCATTTAAAAATAATTGGATTGTTAGAAATATCCTTTTTGTTTGATAAAAACACTTTCTATGTTAAAGATATTTAATCTTTTTATCGGTAATATTTGTTGCAAATATTTTTTTACTCGGTGGTATTTACCTTTTAAATGTTTACCGTACTCTTTGACCTAAGGGATTTCAAGTTCAAATATATTAGACAGGATTCACTCCTGCCCTGCTGAGAGACCCTTTCTCTCCAATTCATGTCCCTTTTTTCACAGAATTTGCTCCAGCCCAGAAAGCAGCAGACACAGGCTGTGTAACTGAGCTCAGATTCCTGATCCTTCCAGAATCCAGAGTGGCTTCCCTGTCTTGCCCCTGGGAAGGCCCAGCCCAATCACAGTCCCTGCCCTGGGGTTAATCAGAGATCTTTCTCTGATAAGCCCTCCATTTATTTGTGGTATTTCAAGTTAGTTTAGTTCCTCCTACTCATAATCTTTACTAAAACATGATGAAATAAAAAGAATTCTTTCCCTTGTGGTTTCTTCCACTGCTTTTAGATTTCAAAATCCCTCCCCTTCCCAGTATTGGTTAAGTATTCACCTATTTCCGTATCCTAGATTTTAGAAGAATAGTCTTAAAAAACCCACATGGCTCTCTAGCTCCCTGGAGTTCATTCTGGTATGTGGTTTGCTGAATAATCTATTTCCTCTCCCACAGGGTTGCTGTATTTCAGTGATTATAAACTAGCGTCTATGTGTCTTTGTGTGTATTTCAATGGACTATTTTGATTACTGTAGCTTGATTACATATTTTAATATTTGAGATAGCATGCCCCTTTTCATCACTTTTTAAAAATTTTTCACAGCTACCCTGTCCAAAACTATTTTGTTATCAGAAGATATCTTTTGGGGGGCTTTGGCATAGGGGAAATGAGGAGATGTTTCTCAAAGTGTTCAAAGTCTCAGTTATAAGACAAATGCATTCTGGGCATCTAAGTGTATAGTATGTGGACTACGTATTGCACACTTGAGATTTGCTAAGAGAGTAGATCATAAGTGTTCTCACTACAAAAGAAAAAGGTATCTGTGTGAGGTAATGGATCTGGTAATCATATTTGATTCTGGTTATTATTTCACAATGTGTACATATATTAAATCAACTGTGTTCCCTTAAGTATATATACATTTTGTCAATTATACCTTAATAAAGTTATACCGTAATAAAGCTGGAAAAAGAGAGAGAGGCAGAGAGTGGGGGAGGAGCATCAGAGGGAGAGGGAGAGAAATCTTCAGCAGGCTCCACATCCAGCACAGAGCCCACCACAAGGCTCCATTTCACCACCCTGAGATCATGACCTGAGCTGAAGTCAAGAGTTGGATGCTCAACTGACTGAGCCCCCCAGGTTGCCCCTGTCTTTTCTTTCAAAATGTCACTAACTAGCTCTCTCAAGCTTTTGAAAGCCAGTTACATTTTAACCGAGTCTAATAATAAGTTCGTCTTTATAAAACCAGAAGAGAACTTACTTCTGGATGGCCAGATCTAGTTACCGCCACACTCCTGGCTCAGCAGCCCTGCCAGATTAAATTAATAAGGCAGCCACAAGAAATTTTGCAAATATGCCATGGACAGCATCATAATCTGCCTTTTTAAAAAACTGAGTGAAGAAAATTGGGTAGTTCACAAAATTAAAACAAATGAATTTACTTTCCTTCCAAAAGTGTTTTTTTCTTTTTTAAATAGACACTAACAGGCCTTAAATCTGGTTTAGTACCATATGCTTTCCTTGATATTGAGATCCTTTAATTTTTAGGCATTTATTTCTATTATTTGTTTTTTACAACAACATATAATAGTTACTGGTAACTTAAGGAAATATATCCATGAACATCTACAGTCAACTACTATATTTTGTCTTTCATCATAGTTCTGAAGGCATTTTCTATATATGACTAGGTCTTTGCAGTGACACATATGTTTATTTAAAATTACATGAAATATGTATAATACATGAAGATAAACAGGAAAATTAGCCATTTGGCGACTTTACTGATAAATTTTTCATTAAAAAGAGAAGTGATGGGGACTCTGGGTGGCTCATTTGGGTGAGTACCTGACTCTTGATTTCAGATGTAATAACTATCTTGATTTTGGCTCGGGTCATGATCCCAGTGTCCTGGGATTGGAGTTGGGCTCCGCACTCTGTATGGAGTCTGCCTGAGAATGTTTCTCCCTTTCCCTCTACCCATCCCCACCCTTGCATGTTCTCTCTCTCTCTCAAATAAATAAAGCTTTAAAAACGTAAGAAAAGGGGCACCTGGGTGGCTCAGTGGGTTAAAGCCTCTGCCTTTGGCTCAGGTCATGGTCCCAGGGTCCTGGGATCGAGCCCTGCATCAGGCTCACTGCTCCGCAGAGAGCCTGCTTCCTTCTTTCTCTCTGCCTGCCTCTCTGCCTACTTGTGATCTCTCTCTGTCAAATAAATAAATAAAATCTTAAAAAAAAAAAAAAGTAAGAAAAAAGAAAAGTAACAGACAAGGGAAAAAAAACACCTGCTAGGAATGTTCCAGAACCACCTGATTGGCAGTACCTTCCTTGCTGCTCCACATGTGAATTTTTATACGTCATAAAAGCAATCAAACAAAAAGAGATAAGTCCATGAAAATATTATCTCACAGGCTGAGAATGGGTGAGAAATGCAATGTTATGTAACAGAAAAATAGGGCCTAAAATATGTAAAATCCAACAACTAAAAAGTAAAAATGTTAGTATTTACATATAGAGACTCACTTCATATATTTAATACATATATAATTTTTAAAAGAGATTATTTATTGGAGTGGAGGGAGGAAGTACAGAGGGAGAGTGAGAGGGAGAAGGAGATTCCCTGCTGAGCAGAGAGCCCATACAAGGCTTGATCCCAGGACCCTGAGGTCATGACCTGAGCCTAAGGCAGACACTTATCCAACTGACCCACCCAGGCGTCCCATGTATTTAAGTATAAATGAATTATATTTTAAAACACTGCTGTTGACAGAGAAAACAAAACGCAAAGAAACAGATTTGAGGATTTTATGTGGTATCTTAGTGACTTTACTTCATTAATTTAAAAACAAAGTACTCTAGGGGTGCCTGGGTGGCTCAGTTGAGTTACGTGTCTGACTCCTGATTTGGGCTCAGGTCATGATCTTGGTGTCCAGGCATAGATCCCTGTGTCGGGCTCCACGCAAAATGGGGAGTCTGCTTGAGGATCTTCTCTTTTGCTCTGCCCCTCCCCCCAATGGTGCAAGCACACACTCTCTCTAAATAAATCTTTAAAAAAAAATAAAAGCAAAGGACTCTAAATAAGCCTCACACTTTCAGTAGAGCTAGAGTGAAAAGAATAAATTCTTTTCTTAATTGAGATTTTCACTTACTTCCCCTAAATCATCACTATTACTTTCCCACTTTACAGATGACAAAACTGAGGCTCAGAGGGCACTACGGTTGCACAGCTAGGAGACTGAGTAGAAAATGAGCCTGGAATGCAAGGGCTTTTCACCCCACCCGGGGCTCTTAACCTTTTTTGTGCTACGGACCCCTCTCTGGCAGCCTAGTAAAGCCTACATGCTTCTTCCAGAACTGTGTTCTTAAATTCTTAAATACATAGGGTTATAAAGGACAAAAATTATGATAAAACAGAGTTACCAAATATTTTTTGGTACAAAAAACGTATGGTATAGCAGTTACCAAAACAGGTACGGCATAGCAATATATGATCTTCATTAATGTATTCAATAAAAAGATGTATTAGTGGGTCTGATGAATAAGGTAATTTTGAAGCAGTATGACCATTAATACTTCGACAACTTTAATTCAATAATCTACAATAACATGATACAAAACCATCTGTGATTTCTACTGTTGAAAAGTCACGGGTTCTGGATGCCTGGGTGGCTCAGTTGGTTAAGCGGTTGCCTTGGGCTCAGGTCATGATCCCAGCATCTTGGGATCGAGTCCCGCATCGGGCTCCTTGCTCCGCGGGGAGCTTGCTTCTCCCTCTGCCTCTGCCTGCCTCTCTGTCTGCCTGTGCTCACTCCCGCTCTAATAAATAAATAAATTAAAAATCTTAAAAAAAAAAAAAGTCACGGGTTCCCCCATGGTTTGTTGCCTGCATCCGTAATTAGGGTGTTGTTTCCTACATGCCTTATTTCCTTCTCCAAAGGAAGGCACCCTAAACATTGACGTTAACCAGAAGTCTAAATTTTAGCTAGAGGTTAGTGGAAATAAAGCTCTCATTCTTTTTTCTCATTCAAGTTCACGGACTCCCAGGATTTTGCCCGCAGCCTTAGGAAGTGGGTAAGTACCGGCTGTCGAGTGCACGTACACACCATACAGGCTCTGACCACGCGCCGGTGATGAGCGTGAGTCAATCAGATAAAGGCGTGACACGTCCCACTAAAACCCCGAGCAGGGTCGGGGACGCTACGGTGACCGTTCGTTTAGTCTTTCAGGGACGGTTCGACGAGCCTGCTCTCTGCGCTTAGCGTGGGTCTGCGCGCGGCATGTGCGCCTGCCTGCATGCCTGAGCGTGCGTCGGGGGTGGGAGATGAGTCACCACACTGCCGAAAGGCACCTTTTTAACCTGCCTGACCAGTGCCGGGCACCTGCGGACCCTCCGTCCTTCAGAGCATGCGACGGGGGTGCCACCTGGAGGTGATGGCAGGTCTTTGGGAAACAGACCCTGTTAGGCTGCCTGGAGGAGGGGTGCAAGGAGGGGAAGCCCAGAGTGACCTCCAGCCGTGGTCTGGAGGGGCAGGGGCCACCAGAGCGCGGAGGAGGAGGCAGCAGGAGCAGGTGTCTGTTTCCAGTCAGGCGACGCACCCTCGCAGCTGCACACTCTGATGCCCTAGGTCAATGTTTCAGGTTGTTAGAATGTCAAACACTCCTTTCTGAGAAATCCTTGTCTGATACTCACCCACCTCATCTTGCTAGAGAACAGCATATTCATTTCGATTGTTCTTCTCATAAATGATGAGGTATGTTCATTTAACCTATTCAAGTTTTTAAATTAATTTAAGAGGCGAGCTAAAATTTTAAATACCTGAAATGCTGCCAAAATAAAACAGACAAACACATTTGGCTTTATTTCCTGGACTTCGTATGTGGGAAAGAACGTTCCCGTGGTTGTGTGCATTTGTGTGTGTATACATCTGTGCTGGTCATGGGGAAAAGAAGAAAGCTTCTTTATGATTTTCTAGATTTCCTCCCTGTGGTTCTCAGAAACCATTTTCCTTGCAGCAAGCCCAAGAACTTGTTTTGAGCATGCATGCCATTTGCAGTTTTTCTTTCTTTCTTTTTTTTTTTAAGATTTTATTTATTTATTTGACAGAGAGAGAGAGATCACAAGTAGGCAGAGAGAGCGAGGGGGAAGCAGGCTCCCTGCTGAGCAGAGAGCCCGATGCGGAGCTCGATCTCAGGACCCTGGAATCATGACCTGAGTGGAAAGCAGAGGCTTTAACCCACTGAGCCACCCAGGCGCCCCGACTTGCAGTTTTTCTAAGAGAGAAAGACATAAGTTTATTTGTATCCTTAATTGGCAAAGAAGTAGGATCATAATTACAAACGTAAATGAGCAAAGACTGATTACACTTGACAAAAAGGAGGCAGAATAATTCAGTCCCTATATAAATGAAAGAATGGTACTAAAAAAAAAAAAAAAAAGGAACAGTGCTCCCATTCAAATTCCTTAGCTTGGCATTCAAGGCTATCCTCCATCTGGGTCTACTGCCTGGTGCAAGGAGAGCCTGGCCTGTTTGGTCTGGAGGTTTTCAGCTGCTCTGGTTTCATCTCAATCCACCTTTGCCTTCACTCTCATTCTCTAGTCTCAGTCCCTGGAATATCCTGGGCTCTGTCCTATATGGGGGACTCTGCAGATTTTTCTGCCTGGAAGACTCTTCGTGGTCTTCCCTACCATCCCTCTTCCAGGTCTAGTTAATGCCTACTTATCTTTCAGGTCTTGTCTCAGGTCTGCCTGGATCCTCCAGATCAGCCAGGCTCCCAGGGCCTGTGCATTTGGTTGGGTAGAACGTGCTCTAAATAAGGGCTCCTAATCAAGATGGGGGAGGGGGATGTCTGCTCTGCTGGCCAAGTCATGTGCCCTGGGACTGGACTGCATCCGCCTGGAGAAAGAGATTCCTTTGTGTGAACTAGAAAAAAACCTCCATCCACTTGCCAAACTGTGCCGACTGTGTGCATCTACCTAGAGGGGCTGCCTTTTAATTTGTTCACTTGGGGTGGGGGGTGGCTTTTTCTAATCTGCACAAAGGCAGTCTCATTGGCCCTGCAAGTCTTCCTGCTTTATATCTCCCGGTGGACTCCTCACTCATGGCTCTGATCAGAGTCTGTAGTCATTTTTTCCTACTCTCAGCTGGGTAGTGGCAGTTCTCCCACTAGACTGTAAGATTCATGTAGGGCAGGGACTGTGGGGTTTTGCCCCCGATCTACTTCCAGTCACTAATACAGTGTCTGGCATGGAGTAGGTGCTCCAGGCATATTTGTGGAATGAATTAATAAAAAGGAGAGTCACGGAGATGCTGTCATGGAGGAAATACCCAGACTCGGGGACGCAAGAAGGGTATCTAGCAAACTTACTTCCTCTTACAGAATAAATGAGGATTCACAGATAATAAGATGCGGAAGCTGGCAGATCCAAAGACAGGCTTCATAACTTAAAGCAGAATTTTCACTGAATCATTTCACCCCAGGGCTAGAAAGAAACATGCTGCTTCTGGAAGAAGAGTCAGGCCGGTACCTCAAGAGCTTGCCTGGGAATCAAGGGAGTTTTAGATAGGACGGTAACCTGGGAGGAACCCTAAGTGAGACAAAAATCTAATGACTCATGAGATTCCAGGTAGACCAGGCATCTTGGAACTTGCAAAATTTATTGAAACAAAAATTCTTGCCCAGTTGGCTGAAGCTGCAGAGCAGAGAGCCTCTACGTGCCACTCTGTGCGGTGCACAGCAGGGCAACGGGCTGCAAATGAAAAGCAGAGGCCAGAGTAGAACAGTTACAGCTCAGGAACTCCTGCAGTCCTCAGGGACTTGGAGAAGAGAGATCCATGTAGTGCAGGGCCTTGGGGATGAGGGGATGGGGCGGGAGGACTGTTCAAGTAGACATCAATGCCTCAATTCTGAATTTAAAAACATTACTCATTAGGGAAATGTAAGGAGGGGAAAAGATGAAAGGTAATCACTGGTAATAGTTTTTCATTCTAGCAAAAAAAATGTATGCTATACCAGATTCCATGTATACTGCAAAAAAATTCTATGTATCATTGTATACAACTTTCTCTACCATAATTCTTTGTTTCATAGTATATGTTAGGGATATTTTCATATCTACACATACAGATCTCATTTTTTTTTCTTAGAGAGAGAGAATCTTAAGCAGACTCCCCACTGAGCATGGAGCCCAGCAGGGGGCTTGATCTCAGGACCCTGAGATCAAGAGTCGGATGCTCAATTGACTGAGCAACCTAGGCGCCCCTAGATTTTATTCTTTCTTAACGCCTGCAACACATGTATTGCAACATGATGTATTGTGATCTATATAACACAGAGACAGCCAAATAGGTTGGTAATACAGCTTGGATTTTTGTTCATTTTAAAGTGGCCACACGTGGTTGGCAGCCTTCAAGAGGACCCCCCTAGGACTTCTGCCTCCTGACTGTCATACTGTACATGGGTTGTTCTCCATGGCTCAGAGTCTATAACTTGCTTGCTTGCTGGCTCTCTCTTGCTTCATACACTCTGGGGGAAGCCAACAGCCATGTTATGAAGACACTCAGGCATCCCGAGGGGAGGCCCATGTAGTGAGGGAGTGAGGCCTCCCAATAATCATTAGAGCGAGCTTGGAAAAGAATTCTCCACCGGCACTGGGCAGATGACTGCCGCCCCTCCCTCCAGTTTGACAGGAATCTCATGTGAGACCATGAGCCAGACCCACCCAGCTAAACTGTCCCGAGATGATATCTGTTGTTTTAAAGTGGCTACGTTCTATGGTAATGTGTTACGCAGTAACAGATGACTCATACATCACATACAGTAAAGTCCCAGCAGCAGCCTACCTTGACCAAAGGTACATGCATTAACAATTTTAAAAGATCCTGCCATACTGTCTACCAAAGAGGTGGCAGCAATTTATAATCACACCAATAAAGCGTAAGAACATAGGTTTCCTTAAATTCTTACCAGCACGAGAAACTATCAAGCTTTAGCAATCGTGCTAACCTATTAAGTGAAAAACGGGATCTGTTTGCTTTGATTTGTATTTCTTTAATTTCAAAAGTTCTTTTGGACACATACCCTGCATCATCAGAAATGCAAAAGACAAGGTGCATTGTCGGGTTCCAAATGATTAATTATAAATGAGAGACTGTGGGCCGCCGTGCCTCAACCTCAGCCACTATCTAATTATTAAAACTTTCTATCAAATGATTAATTTTATAAAAGTAACAACTACTAGAGTTGCATCTGGGAGTGGAAGTAAGCATCTGGTTTTAATTATTTTCTCAAAAACGCACAGAACATTAAGTAATTGTACCAAGAGGCATGACTGAATCTTAAGCTAGGAGCCCTGAATTAGAAGTGATCTGAATCCAATACTATTTCTCTTTAGTGGTTCTGAACCAGAAGCTTAAAAACAAAAATTGAGTGAGTGGTTGGGATCAAATGGGAACTGAATGTCTATATTTTCCAAAACTACTTAAATGAGCCATCACAATAGTCTCAAATCAAGTATAAACTCAAGTGAGTCTTATTTGGCCTCAGTTGCTAGTGAGGATAAATGGTTTTGGAAAAAAAAAATCTTTTATCTTTTATAAAAAGCTATCGAGGGGATTGGAACTCAGTGATACTGGAGAAAATCAGAAATGCTCTTCACTAGAGAAAAGTCCCTGCAGTCATCACAGGTCTCCCACTGCTACCTCCCAGCTTCCCGATAATGACGACAAAAGCATATTTGGTTATTTAAAAAAAGTAAACCTTATTCTTGATGACATTTCACTAAATTATGAAATATATCGGTTTCTCCTGCCAGAAATCACAAAAAGTATTTTTAGAACAACCAATCTACTTTCTGTAACAGTACAGTGGACACAGTGCACCAGGGAAATTCTAGAAAGCATTCCTAAATACCCAAGTATCCAGGGTTGAAAACCAAGACAAACTGTTTGCAGATATCCAATGATCACTTGAAGCACAGAAATGAGCATGGTAGAAGGCTCTGTATTGTTATTAAACTAATTATAGTTACTCTTTGAAAATGAGTTGGTTAAGGGCACTGACACCCCCCCGCCCCATGCAGTTGAAAATCTGCACAGGACTTCTGACTCCTCCAAAGCTTCAATACTAATAGCCTATGATTGCCTGGAAGCCTTGCTGATTACCTAAATAATTGATTAATGCATATTTTGCATGACATATGTATTATATACTGTATCCAATAAAGTAAGCTAGAGAAAATGTTACTAAGAAAATCATCAGAGGAAATGCATTTATAGTACTGTAGTCCAGTTATCCCCCCAAAATCTGCATCTAAGTGGACGGACAGTTCAAAGCCATGTTGTTCAAGGGTCAGCTGTAGTTGACTTCTCACTTAGTGAGTGACAAGTAAATGATAATATCATTATCATTGTTGCTCCCCCAGGCTACACAGGCCTAAGGAAGGAAAAAAGAAGGATGTGGGTAAAAACAGGGTCTCCTCTCAGGGGACTCAGTGGGACTCCCGTGTCTCCCCTCCAGTTTTCCAGTCAGAGAAACCCAGGGTGGACAACAGGGCACCACACTTTTCTTACCACTCTGCCCTGCTCCAGGCATATCTCTAACGGGCAGCCTCTGTTCCACGTGGCCTTGACCTGGCTTGGCCTAGCTGTTCCTGCCATTGTCCTGGGCTTGTGACAGGCTCTAGCCACACCTCCCCAGGCGCCAGTGTGCATGTATGCTCTTCCGGAGTGATAGAGGGGACCCTCCCTAGGACTGGTGCACCTGGGTCACTGACCAGTGTGAGACTGCACTTTTGGTGACCTTTGACCCTCTTATTGGCTCCTATGGTAGGACGGATGCCATGCTCAAGGTTCTCCAAGGTTCGGATGAGAGGACATTCTAGTCATCACACACAGTGTCTGTCATCCTCAAAAGCATTCCTGCCCATTCACGTTTGAAGAGAACTTTGGATAAAGCCAAGGATCTGCATCTCTCTCTTTCCTCCCCAGGATGCTATGGCCATGGGAAGCAGGCAGTCTCTGAGCTCTGGCAGGAGCTCTGGGCCCATTTACGGTAGCGTGGCTCTTGCTCACCAAAGGTCTGCTGGATTCTCGGGCAAACACAAAGGTGGTCACCTCTGTTATGTCATTGCTCCATGCATGGCATGAAGAAATTTTCTAATCACCCACCTATGTGTAAGCACTGTCTGTTCTGGTGTCCACAACCTCTCCTAATTATCCAGGCAGCAGGATGAAGTGTTCTCCCATGTAGAAAGGTCTCACCCAGTAGTAGCTCATCAGGTATTCCTCTATAACCTTCCGATGATAAATACTAGTATTTTGCTAAAATACGTATTTCCTTCCTCTGAAACATCATGGATCATACGATTTACCATTTTCAAGAGGATCCTACTTTTGCATGATTGGGTCATTCCAGTTACTAGTGCTAGACTGCCTGGGTTTTAATCCAGCTCTCGACCCTACGGGCTGTATGGCCCTATGTGCTTAACATTTCTTTATCTGTGAAGTAGAGATATTAGATGCATCTTTTCCATAGGTTGTTATTAATATTAAATGAGTTAATGCACGTAAAGGGCTTAGAACCATGCCGGCACAGTGTTTACTGTTGGTGTATCACATGAATTGTCTGTCTTATATCTCAGTATCCCCACACAGTGAGATCTGCAGGTGAGATCAGTTATCTAGCTCCAAGAGCCGAAAACAGACAGAGACAGAGCGTCCCAACATGTTGTGACAACAACCTGCTGACAGGCTAAAGACTGCACCCTGTTTGGAGGAGGAATTTGCCTGAAAGCAAAAACAGGAGCACAGTTCAGGCAATTAATCACTCTCATCCCTCAGCTCCCAGAACATTTCAGCTTCAGCAAATTCAGGAATTTCTATACGTAAGAAATTGTGAACGGAGAGCTGGCCAGGCTGACATGCCGAAGCTGCCAGAAGCCAAACAGAATGCTGTCACCTTCCCATCCAAGTTCTGGCGGTTCCGACTGAGCAGCTCTGCACCTCGGCCTGTGATACCCTCTGGTTTCCAGCTTAGTGAGGGAAGACGTACACCTTGGCACACCCTTTCCCAAAAGCCAACCAAGATCATGGGCTTCCCATCTGGAAGACCAGGTCTGCTCTGTTTATGCACAAGAAGAAAGCCAGGCACTGCTTTTCAAGTTGTAACTGGACAACACGATGAGCAATTTTGGCTCTGTGGGCCCTCAACATCCTCAGGGGACCATGATGTGATCTCTGAACAAACATTTACGGATCTGATAGTCTCTCCCTATCATTCCTGCTAGGACCTGAGCACAAGATCTATATCCTTATCCCTTCACCGGAAGACATCCAGACACCGTAAAGGGTTCCTAGTCTCAGATCTAAAAAAGTGAAGTTATGATTCTGTCTTCTGGGATGGGGAAGAGCAGGCTGGACACATAGTAGGGCAACAGGTCGAGGCTATTTCTTCTAATGATGATAGGAAGCATATCTACTTTGGGTGATGCTCCAAGTCTATCTTTTTAGGATGTTTACTTAAAATAAGTGAACAAACAAAACCCACCAAACAAATAAAACCAAAAAACCCTGGCATTTCAGGATGAGGGGAACCACACACTGGTTGTTGTCAAAAAATGAGAAAGAAGTGTAATTTCGCTGCTCTTCTACACATGCATGTACTTGGGCAAAATCAGCAAGGGACACACGTACTTCCCAGGATTCCCCCACATCACCCCCTCTGGGAGGCGGGATGCCACTGGGGATATAGATGGAGGCTCGGGGAGGGGGGCAAACAACATGGGTTCAAGTCTCAGTTCCTTCACTCCCCACTGGGGTGGGCTTCAGGAAAGTTGTTCGTTTTCTCTGTGCTTCAATTTTCTCATGCACAAGAGGACTGCTATGAAGACTGAATGAGATAATCTTTGTACATCATTTAGAATACTTGGTAAATAGTCAGCATGCAATAAATGTTAGCTATTATTCTTTGATATTGGAACTGACTTTTAATTAAAGTGATTCTTTTTTTTTTTTTTTAAGATTTTATTTATTTATTTGTCAGATAGTGCAGGAGCAAGCACAGGCAGACAGAGTGGCAGGCAGAGGCAGAGGGAGAAGCAAGCACACTGCTGAGCAAGGAGCCCGATGTGGGACTCGATCCCAGGACGCTGGGATCATGACCTAAGCCGAAGGCAGCTGCTTAACCAACTGAGCCACCCAGGCGTCCCTAAAGTGACTCTTAAAAGTTGTTCTTTTTTTTTTTTTTTTTAAAGTTTTTTTTTTTTTTTTTAAAGAGGGATCACAAGTAGGCAGAGAGGCAGGCAGATAGACAGGAGGGGAAGCAAGCTCCTTGCTGAGCAGAGAGCCCGATGCGGGGCTTGATCCCAGGACCCTGGGATCATGACCTGAGCCAAAGGCAGAGGCTTTAACCCACTGAGCCACCCAGGCGCCCCTTAAAAGTTGTTCTTAAGTTTACAAGTATACATTGACAATTCTTTTCAATGCTTAAGAAATGATAAACATCTTCAGAAAAAACTGGTATGATAGCATTTACATTGTTTTTGGTAATATCATTCACAGCTTACAGATCAGAAAGTCAGTTTCTCCTCCAAATTTTAGGATATCAGAACTACAAATAGAATTTTATAGCATAATAAAACCTTTTCCCAATCTAGATTATAAGTTTCTATAACCCAAAAACCTGAAGACTATCAGATTCAAGGACATACTATAAGTCTGTCAATTTCTTTTAAAACCTTGGTGTATCATAAAACAAAACAAAACAAAAACCTTGGTGTATCTTGTAGCCTAACAATTATGTTAAAATGAGAGGTTAGGGATTGACATTTACTGAAAATCCTGCTGCTAACTACCACCAAAAGACAACAACTAAATTAAGCTACTAATCTGAGCATTAACTATTAGCATTTGGGTAAAAGCTTTAAGATGGAACAAAAAGATGCTTGCATTATATACTGCATTTCTTTGGCATTTATTAACAACGATTTTTTGGTTTAATTAATGACTTTACTTTCACAAATAGAGTGGTAACTGCCTCCCTATCACTTGTGATCCATTGATGAGGTATTTTTTAGTTTCTGTTTCTATCAGAGAGGGGGGTTATGTTATGGTAACAAACATCCCCCAAACTCAATGGCTTAAAACAACAAAGATTTATTTTTCATTCATGCTACACGCCCATCACAGAGCAGAGATGCTGCCCTGAATCACCAAGTCATATCCTCAAAGAGAGCAGCTATCAAGAACTTTGCTGGTCACCATGGTAGGAGGTATGCAATATGTAGAATTCTACACTGGTTCTTAAGGTTCTTCCCTTGACTGTGACACACCTCAGCTCTATTCACGTTCCATTAGGAAAAGCAAGTCACATGGGCCAAAAAATTGCTCTATGGGCTCAGAAGACGATTTAATGAATATCCCCAGTGCCTACCACACCATTACAAGGAGCTTTGTAGGATTCTTTCACTTTAATTTAGAGATTATAACATGTTGCTGTATCTAATTTTGGCATCCGATATAGCTTGTCTGCCTTTTCCATGCTCCCTTGCTATATAGAGAGCCACGTTCTGGGCTATGCAAGGGAGGGAATTAGCCCTTTGCATCCAACAGGAATGAACTTGACTCTCCCTTTGAAGAAAAGCAAAATTTGGATATGAAAGTAAAAAAGAACTTAAGGTCCCAGTTAATTTGTTTCTTGTTGCATTATATTGTAAATAGAGAGAGGAACACATAGATTTTTTATCATTTTCCCTGTTTTGAGGAAGAATAATCAGTTTTTTCACACAAAGAGCACACTTCATCAGGCTCTTCTCTAGGACTTCACCATGTCCCCTTCCACTGGACCTTTCTCCACCTGCCTCATCTGCCACTGTTGCTTCCAACAGGTACCTGCTGGAGATGGATAGGGTCTCCATTTTTTTCACAGTCGATGGGAAATTAGACCTGGAACTTGCACTTCTTATCATTTATTTTAAAACTGGAAAGGACCTGAGATGTGGGAAAGGAGACTGCAAGTTGTCTACATATATCTACTCCCTGCTCCTTCTTTATGGTGCGGCATACGTGACAATGACATGACACGACAGCCATATCACACCTCTCTCCTAGCTGGGGGTGAGTACATGACCGTGTTCTGGCCAAAGGGGCATGAGTGGAAAATGTGCGTCCCTTTTATATCATGCCTTGGAAGGAACAGGTGTGTCTTCCCCTTGGCACCTTCCCTCTTCTCATTGGCTATCTGTGGACATGGTGACAGATGCTGGAGCAACATTTTTAACCACAAGATGGAAGCTGTGTATTGAGCAAGGCAAAGCAACAAGATAGAAGGAATCTGGGTCTCTGAAACTATGAAGCTTCTGCAACAGCCCTGGAGGGTGTATACTAAGACTATATGTGAGAGAAATACAGGTTTATAATAAAGTGTTAACTATTGCCATGTCAGCTGCTTCGGATTTCTTTTTTCAGATGAAGAAACTGAAACCAGAGAGACTAAAACATGTGTCCATGGTCATAAAACCATCTTCTCTGTAGGCTGTTCATCAAAATGATGGAAAATCACTCATCTCTTAGGATAATGACCACTATAAGTCCTTTCTTATTGATTTAATGCCATACTAAGCAGGAGGAACAGTAGAATTTAATGTTAAGAACTATACCATTTCAAGTTTCTTAGGATGATCAACATATCCTATTAATAGAAATTACTTAATTCAATGTAGATTATCAGGGTTCAGAGCTGATGAGAAATTCTGGAGGTTGTGGTTGAGCCAATAGCCAAACCATCAGAAGATATTCTTGACGTACGTTTCCCAAAGTCCACAGGAAGACGATCAGTGGGTTGTCTGTATTTGTACTTCCTTCTGAGAGGGAACAGTAGGCCCTCAGCGTGATTGGAATTTGGCTCTGATTGTGTAAGCACCCAGACTGAAGTACACATACAAGAAACCACAGGCTTAATTTACTAAAACTAAGTCCACCCATTGGACCACATGTGTTTCTGGTTAACTTTTTTCATAGGAAAAGAAGAAAAAAAAAGGTTCTCAATTCACCATTTCTTTGATATCCTCATTTGCTGTTTTAAATGACATTCAACAGGAATGACGCTTTTTGACGTGGCCCATGAATCTGATGCTCTAAGGAGTTGCGAAATGGCTGGGAACTGTTTCAGAGAGCAAAAGCATCTGACCTTGTTGGTTTAAGCTTTGGCTACAGTTCATGGAAAACCAGAATCCTTTCTTTCCTTTGGAATTAAAGCTTAGAAGCATTTCTTTTAGGTTCTACTTAGTGTCCTCATGGTTAAGAGGTCTGATATTGAGTCTTAACATCACAAAATCAGGGACAACTAAGACTGCAGTAAACCAGTCATCAAAATGCAAAGCCATTTGGTTCCTTTTTTTCCACCCCTCCTTCTGAGCTCCCACACAATTGACCTGAGTCATTTTTGCTACTAGCAGAAATCAGCATGAATGGGGCTCACTTTCCTACAATACATTGTTCTCTGCTTCACTTCACTTCTACTTTTCATAATCTTCAACTTGGAACTCAGAATTTCTAGAAGGGAACACATTAATGCCAGTTATTTTTAAAATCTGATGTTATCCATCTGTTTTAAAAAATATCAAGGGCTCCCTTTTGCCTAGAGAATGTCTGAGCTTTAACATCATAAAATTTCAAGTCTGTCCATCCCGCTTCTTGAGACCCATCTTCCCCCATTGTTCCTCTTTGTCCTAACTACCCTGGACTATTTTCCATTTGGGGACTTTCTCACCCCATCCTTCTTACCTATGCCTGGAGTGACTCCCTCCGCCCCTTTTTCTATTTATTCTCCATGAAGTACTCTTATTGCTTCCCACCTCTCCTACTCCCGCATAGACACACATTCATTCCCTAGACCTTCCTGCCTCTACAGTATCACTGGTCTAGCTGTATTGTAACTATTTTTGTATCCACCCATACTGCTAAGCTATGAGCACCTCAGCACGAAGGATCATATCCTAATTTTATTCTGAACATCCAGGATAGTTCTTGGCACACAGAAGATGTTCAGCGTATGCTTGCTAAATCACTGTGGGGATAAAAGAAAAAGTAAGGATCCTAAACTACAATGAAAAAAAATCCCAACTAAATATGTAAAAGAAATAAAAATTTATAA
Source organism: Taxidea taxus jeffersonii (assembly GCA_003697995.1). NCBI lineage: Eukaryota > Metazoa > Chordata > Mammalia > Carnivora > Mustelidae > Taxidea > Taxidea taxus. Next base: position 30,750 of record RCUC01153253.1, on the reverse strand, counting down.
TAGTGTCTTTTTGTTCCATCTTTTATGTTGAGTCAGAAAGAAGCAAAAAATTGATGGTGTTAGAAAGACTGGATGAGAGGCAACTGGTATCTTTACACTCAGAATCAGAAGATCCAGATTTGAGTTTCCTCTCTGAGTTTTCTGTCTCCTTAACTCCAGGCAATCTGCATTTATAAAATTGAAATCTAAACCACGCCTCATTCCAAAGTAAATCTCAGGCAATAGCTGGCAGAAAATAGCCCTCTGAGACTGTCCTTTTTAAAATTAGTTTAAAATAGAGATGAAAATAACCTGCTGTACCTTCCTCACAACGTAGGAGGTTCCAATGAGCGGGTGGCCTGGAAAGTGCTCTGTAAACTACTGGGGGACATGGAAATTATGTGCATTATTGTCAGAGACGGGAAAGAAAAGGAGACAATCCTTAACAACAATCCTCTCTGGAGTGGTTGCTGTGGACCAGACAAGGGAGCAGGTGTTAGGGATTCAGAGCAAGCCTGGAGACTCAGGATTGCCCTGGTAAGGTCTCCTTCAGACAGACCCGCCTGCTCTCGGATGGGCTCTCTCTACAACTAACTTCCGTCTCCATGGGTCTGAGCATCATGGCCTGAGGGCAAGTCTGGATATGACAAAGGAACAGGCGCACGTCCAAGGCCAAACATACACCAGAGTCACCACCAACCCTCAGCCCCACCCCCAACCAGACAGGATGCAGCACAGCTGGTCAGTGCTTACTGAAAACAACAAGTATGATATAACTCGGCATTTTCCTGTCACATTAGAAAGTAAATGCAAACATCATGTTAGGACATTTGTTTTTGAAGTTGTTTATGAGGCATCATTCATTATTCCTTAGCATCCACCTGGTTAAGTCTTGGATCTAGAGGAAGTATTAAGAAATCAAAGGCCAGGGGCGCCTGGGTGGCTCAGTGGTTTAAGCCTCTGCCTTCGGCTCAGGTCATGATCTCAGGGTCCTGGGATCGAGCCCCGCATCGGGCTCTTTGCTCTGCGGGGAGCCTGCTTCCTCCTCCCTCTCTCTCTCTGCTTGCTTCTCTGCCTACTTGTGATCTTTCTCTGTCAAATAATATTTGGTGCTTATGACATGACATGCCAGGCAGTAAAGCAAGGTGCCCAGAGAACAGCCACTGACAACCAGAGGTAGCCTAAAGCAAACAGTTACATTAGTAACTTTAGTTACAACAGGGATAAGGGTTGCAAAGGAGAAGTACAGAGTTTCATGCTACAGTGAAATCTGTGAAAGGATGGAGGGGATGGTGGACAGGTGAGAGAACGTTCCCTGGCCAAGCATATTAGGGCTGAGACAAGGGAGATAGAGCTGGCCAAGGGAAGGACAAGAGAAAAGCTCAGGGGCAGGAAGTGCAGGAATGCAGGATCTGCATGGGAAGGTGCTTGGCCAGGAGGGGAGGAGAGAGAGGAGCCCAGAGTGCAGGGCAGGGTCATCCCCACTTGGGTCAGAACCTGAGAGCAATGGGAAGGCTTTCAAAAGGGGAGGAACATGATCAGATATGCATGACAAAACAACATCAAAAGGTAACTTGACTACCCAAGACAGTAGTGAAAAACAGAGAGAACTGGACCAGAGTGGGAGGGGGAATTAAGGTTGTATGCACATCGTAGATGAAGATACTGAACCTCCAAAGGGAAGTCACGTGACCAAGAACACACAGAGAAATACTGGACAAATCTTCCTTTTCTAACTCTTGGTCCACGGTTGTTTTCTTTTGTTTTCTACAATAGCACCCTCCGTCCTATAACTGAATTTGGAGTCATGGTTTTCCCACTCTCTGACTCCCACTTACATAATTATAGAACTGACTTTGCTTTCTCACCACTTTGAACTGAACTATGTTACTAGTAATAGCAACTCATTTATTAGGAACCTGCCATGTACCAGGCAACGCGGTCAGTGCTTTCCATTTCTGGTCTTTGCCACAATCTTGTAAGGTAGGTATTATTTTTACTGTTTCATAGTTGAAAAGATGAAGGCTCAAAAATATCTTGTAAATTGCCCAAGGTCACACAGATAGTTAAGTGGCATCAGGGGCCCACAGCCACTTCCCTCTGGCTCCAAAACCTTGCCATCATACCATACTAACTCTAGATCTTATCATTGTCAGATGCCGAATTCTCATCTTCTGGGAAAAATCAGAACAGGAATGGCAACTTTTCTTTCCCTCAATTAAAAAAAAAAAAACTACATGAAATTTTTTGAAAAGTTAACTATTTATATATAGCCACAAGGAATAAGAATTGAGAAAATTCAGAAGAAAATTTTCATTTTTCATCTACCACGCTAATGACACACATATTCTTAAAAGCTCCACCAATCTGTTGCAGGAGATAAATATTGGCAGTAACCACGTGGCTGGGCGAGATGAAAATGTCCCCTTAAAATGGTCTGATCTACAATCTCGACTGGAGGAACCACACTGCTGATTACTGAAAAGGGTGGGAGAGCAAAGAAAAAAGAATTCATCTCTGGTAGATCTGATCCCAACCTCCCAAACAGGTGGAAATGGAATTTAAAGTCAGCTTCCATACAGTAGACACTCTAAAATTAGAGAGTTTAATAAAATATACCTCCCCCTCCCCCCCAAAAATCTGGCTCTAATGAGAAAGTTACATGATCCAAAAGGAAAAATGAAAACAAACTAGGAAGATCTTGAAAACAATTATAATCCTCTGATGCAAATGTTTCCCATCATGTGAGAAAGTTTTGGAAATGGCTGTTATTCATTCTCAAGGAGGTAAAAAGAAACATCTCCATTAAGAAATAAGAACAGAGCAGGGTGTACTCACTCTACAAAAGAAGAAATAAGATCATCAATGTGTGCACTTAATATTAAAATCAACACAGCAGAGGGCACCTGGGTGGCTCAGTTGGTTAAGCAACTGCCTTCGGCTCAGGTCATGATCCTGGAGTCCGGGGATCGAGTCCCACATCAAGCTCCCTGCTCGGCAGGGAGTCTGCTTCTCCCTCTGCCTCTTCCACTTCTCATGCTCTCTCTCTCTCTCTCTCATTCTCTCTCTCTCAAATAAATAGATAAAATCTTTAAAAAAAATCAACACAGCAGAAAAATTGAGTTAATGAATCAGAAATAGATACAAGAGACATACATAGAAGGTTAAAAAATAATCAGACACTGAAAAGAAGGTGAGAGATGGCAAACATAGAAAATAGAGTGTGGAGATGTAACTTACAAGCGAGGGGGGAGTCACTAACAGGAGAAGAACCAACAAAAAATGGTCAATTTCCCAGAATTTAGCACCAAGGCCAAATGCAAAAAACCTATGGAGTGGAGACTGGAAATGCTCATGTGTTCTCTGTCATATTTGTAAGCAAAAAAATAAACAAAGGCACACCTATTTAAGATACAAAGCATTCTGAAGTCTAAAACCAGAAAACCAGATCACTTTCAATTAGGTGAAAATTAGTATAGCTTCAGATTTTCCCTGTAGAAATGGAATCTAACAGAAGAGGCAGGATAGGAGTACTAGGACTGGGGGACTGAGTGTGTGTGTGCATGTGTGCGCGGGCGCACACCAATGGATGACATGAAACCTACAAGAGTATTTAAATTGCTTCTGCATGCTAGAAAGGCTGCACCATCCCAGTACAAACTCTACAGAAAGCGGAGACTGTTACTACAAATATCAGGGATAGAATAAAGGAGGAATTCACTTAATGGGGGAACAGTGGTGTTGAAAAGGGGATGTGTGACCATGGAATCAATTTTCCATTCAGCATTAGGTAAGCAAGATCATCAGTTGGAGATAGTTATAGATTAAAAAAAATTAAAAGAGCCATAAAGAACAACCCTAAGTACTGAGCTGACAAATCTAATACCTGAGGAAATTACTAAAACAGAAGAGAAAAAAAATTATAAGTGATACCTCAAGAGAAACAAACAAGAATTTTAAGATCCTCAGAATAAATTAATGAAGTATGGGAAAGGGAGAGAAAAAAGAAAAAAAAAGTCAAAAGGCACTGTACTACTCATATTCTTAAAATATAGTTATTTTGTCCAAAGAGGTAGCTATCACCATCATCACCACAGTCACCACCACCACCTCCATCATCATCACCACCACCATCACCATCATCATCACCACCACCACCTCCATCATCATCACCACCACCACCTCCATCATCATCACCACCATCACCATCATCATCACCACCACCATCACCATCATCATCACCACCACCATCACCATCATCACCACCACCTCCATCATCATCACCGCCACCGTCACCATCATCATCACCACCTCCATCATCATCACCACCATAAGGAGCAGCAGCATCACCAACACCATTATCATCACCTCCATCCTCATCGCCACCATCACCATCATTCCACCTCCATCATCACCATCATCACCACCAGAAGGAGCAGCAGCATCACCATCATCACCATCATCACCACCTCCGTCATCATCATCACCACCATCACCATCAGAAAGAGCAGCAGCATCACCATCAGCATCATCATCACCATCTTCAGCAACATGATCAGCATCATCAAAGCGATCACTGATACAACACTTATTATGTGGCATTCTAAGTATTTTGAATGTGGTGGGTGCTATTATTGTCTCCATTTCACAGATGAAGAAGCTGAGGCCCAGAGTGACAAAGTAACTTGCCCAAGGCTCAGAGCTAAGTGGGATCCTAACCCAGATGTTAACCACCTCATTCTCCTATTCTATGACCATTGTGACCAGAAGAACACAGCATGTACAGGATGTGCTTAAAAATAATCACTAGTACATTTGAGCTAATAATGATCATTCCAGCCCCTACTATTTGCAGAGGACCTATTATTGCCAGGCATTGCATTAAGCATTTTGAAGACATCAGCTCATTTAATCCTAAGAGCCTGCAGGATACTGTAAAAGAGCTTACATAAAGTTATTGCAAAGATCAGAAAGGTATTAAGATTCCTGCCCAAGGTCACCCAGCCAGTAGGTAGCAAAGCCATGATCTGAACTAGGGTCTATTTCATACCAAAGCACAGACTCCTTTCTTACTACACTACATCCCACTTAGGGACAGGTATTTTTCTATTCAAAATGGCACTGCAAGATAAAAGGGTATCAGGCTAACTTTGTCTTTTAAAAATGCAGTGCTTCCATCAAGGAGAACTGTCCGCCAGTTCTCCTCTCACCTCACTGCCCTTTCCTTTCCATTCTTTTAGGGGGCTGCTCCATCTTTGCCCAGCTCCTGACTTATCAGTGCTTCTGGCTTTGGGCAAATGGTCCTCTTGTCACCCTGTGATAATGATGACCAAATAGTATACCTACCCAGATTTCTGTACACACACACACACACACACACACACACACACACGTATCTGCACCTGCCTGCTATAAATACACTCACATGTCCCTAGAGACATACAGCATCTGTATCTCGTTCAAAATGACTCCAGAGCCATCCCATTCAAGAAGTTCGCTCCTCCTTGTCCTCCACCTTCCTGCTCCATGTGGATACCTATCGCAGCCCTTACCACATGAAGCCAAGGTGGTCCTTAACCCAATTATTTCTCCTACCGGACTGTAAAATCCCTTATCTTTCACTTCACTTCTGTTTCCAAAACAAGGGAGTCCAGGTCTGGTAAAGATACTCAAGAAATATTTATTAACTGAATGATAAAAATAAAAGTGAAAGAAGGCATAAAAAGGCTACTGCATTAGGTGACCCACCACTTTAAAGAACGAAAATAGTAATCATGACCTGCAAAAAACAAAATGGCCTTGGGTGCCATTTTTCATTCTCAGTTCAATTAGCAAAGAGTTTTAAAAAGTAAAATGCACATTGCTAGAGAGGCTATCAACTGGGCCTCTTGTAGGCATGAGGCAACATATGTCAAAAACAATGAAACTATTCATAACCATCAATCCAATGAGCCCACTCCTGGAAACTTACCTAAGGAAATAAATCAACAGAAGAATAGGGCTATATTTGGGGATATGCTTACAGAAGCATTATATGCTATATAATAATGAAAAATAGGAAATAGATGAATACCCAACAGCAGGATAAAAGCTAAGGAAATCAATTTGAAGTACTTTTACACATCCATTAAAATTTAACATGATGACTATAAAGGAAAATGGAAAATGATCTAATGCTAAGAAAAAATGGGAATGCAGAATTATATGCCAGTTATGACTGCCATTGTGTAAAAACTATTACTTGCGTCCGAGCAAGAACAGAAGCCATCTGACGAGAATTCACAAAAATGAAAAATGTGTTGCGATGATCAGATTTTATATAACTTAAAAAAAAAATTTTTTTTTTAATTTTTTTTAAGATTTTATTTATTTATTAGTTAGAGAGAGAGAGAGAGTGAGCACAGGCAGACAGAGAGGCAGGCAGAGGCAGAGGGAGAAGCAGGCTCCCTGCCGAGCAAGGAGCCCGATGTGGGACTCGATCCCAGGACACTGGGATCATGACCTGAAACGAAGGCAGCCGCTTAACCAATTGAGCCACCCAGGCGTCCCAGATTTTATATCTTTTAAAACTCAAATTTTAAGATGCGATTGCTGTAATATGACATGAAACACAGGTTGGATACAGGTTGTGCCCTTGGTTAGCTGTACTACCTCAGGCAAGAAGCTTAACTTCTCCGAACTTCGCTTACTCATCTATAAAATGAGAAAATTCTATTTCTACCTCTTAGCAGGTTATATGATAAATACTTCCAGTGTACCTGGCACAGTTCTAAGCACTTTATAGATATTACTTTGTTTAACTGGCAAAACAACTTCTTTAAGATGATGCACAAGGAAGATCAGTAACCTACAGTGACAACAGCAAGGTAACAGTAACTTTCGGTAGCTTTCCAATGACCCCTGCATCAAATCTAGCCACAACAGCAACTGCTACTGTGCAGCGACTGTCTGCTAGCACGGCAAGCTTTGCCCTAAGGGTTTTCCTCGCGTTATCGTCCGTGGCCCTTACAACAGCCCGGGACAGAGGTATGATAATTGTGTTCTCACAGTATTCAGGTTCGGAGGTCGTATAACATGCTAATGAAGGAGAGAGCCAAATTTGAACATGTGTCTGTCTGAGTTCAGAGCCACAGGTGCTTTGACACTATGTAACGATGCTTCCGATTTTTGCTAGGATGGCATACACGGTCCTTCAGACTCTGACCGCGGCCCACACTCTCCTCATTCCAGATCTGGGGGAGTTCTGAGTTGACACCAAGACCTTTTAAGTCCCTGGCCTTAGTGCCTTCTGTTCTTCACCTGGTCTTCCTCTATAACTCCCCTTTATCCCTCAAGTTCCATCTCCCTGTACCTCAAGAGGCATAATTAATCGTTCCCTTATCTTCTATCTATCCATCCATCTGCCCATCCATCCGCCCATCCATCCACCCACCCATCCATCCGTCCATCTACCCACCCACCCATCCATCCGCCCATCCATCCATCCACCCACCCATCCATCCACCCATCTATCTATTTTTAAAGTAGGCGCCACACACAATGTGAAGCTTGAACTCACAACCCTGAGATCGAGTCCCATGCTCCCCCAGCTGAGCCTGCCAGGCCCTCCCGTCTGCTGCTCCTTTAGCTAGTAATTCATGTTTGTCACTCAGCATCTACCATATCGTATCTATGCTTCTTTACCATGCTGTTTCTTCCCAATTATGTTCCACGAAGGCAAAGACCATGTTCTCCAGTTTTGTACACTGTTGTATTCCTGGCTTCCAGCATGGTTCCCAGCACATGACAAGGACCCAGCTGCTACTTGCTGAATGAACAAAACACTACCAGCTGGAAGGATGTTTCCAGGCATCACCAGGCAACACTGGGGCACCCTTTGCTGTGTGCAGAGGGTGGAAACATCAATCAGGAGCCCATACTTTTCTATACCATTTTCCACAGAGCTTTGATGGAGGTAGTTTAGCTAAATGAGGATATAAAGGAGACCCACCACCCGGACTTCCTAATGTACTATGTTTGGGTTAAGGGCGCATAGTGCTTGTTGGGCCTGTTAGCATATTCCAGGGAAACTGCTTGCTCACTGCCTTGCCTTCCCCTTCTAGAAAAGACTGTAGGTATTCCACATAATGCCTAAAGCCAGGACAGTAGCTGGCATGTAATTGGTGATTAAGGAATATTTGTTGAGTGATTGACTGAGTGAATAAATAACGGAGTTGAGGCCATTTTTCTCTTCCTGGGTTCTTGAGAAAATATTTCAACTTACAGCATGCTCTACTAAACCAGGGCAGACTTAAAAAAAAACCAACACCTTTCAATTTCTGATGCTCCCAGAATTTTGTGTAAATATTAAATGAACAACTTCAATAGTTAAACTACTTGTCCATCTATGTTATATCCTTCCATACTCTCTTCAATGACTAGGACATCACTGGGAGCTCTAACTATAGAGGATCTATTTTTCCTCTAAAAGCAGAAGAGAACCTTTTTAGAAAGTAAAAATGTTCCCACTTAACATTCTTTAAAAATGCACAAAATAAGAAGATTCATTTGGTGGACATGTTCTGTCTCTTTATCTTGACATCAGTTCGGTGCTGAGGAACTATTATTAGAAAGCTCTCAACTGAAGAAGATGCCTTCAAAAAGGAAGATAAGATGTAGGATACTATGTGTTCAAAGCTAATTTTAATTATACAATCTATAGGGTTACTGAGATATGCCAAACATTTAGCTAATTAGCAGACTCTTGAGACAAGAGGGCCGCTAGAGATAGACACAGTTTTTCCTCATTAATGAGTGATGACAAATTCCAGTTAAACACACATTTTTACTTGTACTATAAATTCACTTCATTTGTCCTTTCTTAAATCCCAATAACAAGAACTAATTTAAACTTGAAACTCAGACACTGAGACTAAGGTGGAAATCTTCCACTTTAAAAACAACGACCCGGGGGGCCTGGGTGGCTCAGTGGGTTAAAGCCGCTGCCTTCGGCTCGGGTCATGATCCCGGGGTCGTGGGATCAAGCCCCATATCGGGCTCTCTGCTCTGCGGACAGCCTGCTTCCTCTTCTCTCTCTCTGCCTCTCTGCCTACTTGTGATCTCTGTCTGTCAAATAAATAAATAAAATCTTAAAAAAAAAAATAAATAAAAACAACGACCCAACATCAATTGCCATATTGGGAAAATTGGAGGGGGGGGGTGTAAAAAAATTACTTATAAGCTCAAAGACAAAAATCGCTTAATTTATTCCTCAAAACTGCCCAGAAAAGTATAAATCATTTTTTTTTATTTTATAAATGAGGGATCAAGACATATAAAATTTGAGTAAGGTCATCTGCTTAGAAAGTAGCTTGGCTACACTTGATGCCAGACTGCTTCTCTTAGGCTCATTACTGATGTCAGCCTGTATCTGAGAAGACCTTATGAACAACATAACTGGTTTTTTGCTTGTTTGTCTCCCTGGATTAGACATATTTAGCTCTTTGGGTATCTGGTACTTATATAAAGGTGTCTTCTTCAGGACTCAAGCATGAGGTAGATGTATTTCTCTGGCAGTTTTTCTTTCAGAATAAAAATTAGATCCACGGACACAAACTAAAGTTCCAATGTGAAACCAGTGGGATTGCCCATGAGGCTTTTCACAGAAAGTGGTCCCTACCCATCCTGAAATTTGAACAGGTGGGTGGCTGTAGCAGATTGAGGTTCCCAAAGATGGCTGCTAGAGTAGCTCCTATTTCTGGTGCTCCTTTGCCATCAAACCTTGCTACTTCCCCAACAAGAGGTGAAGGCTCTTTTTCCAGTCCCTTGAATATGGGCCGGCTCTGAGGCCACTCTAACAAACAGAACTAGAAGAAGTGCCACTGCTTCTAGGAAGTCAGTTGTCAAGTGAGAAGCATGACTACTATCCTCAGACCACCGTGTTGTGAGAAGCCCAAGCGATGTGGAAAGTCATCTGTAGGTGTTTGTTGATGGCCCAGTTGAGCTCACAGGCAACATCAATTGCCAGCTCTGTGAGGGAGCCATCTTGAACACTAGCCCAGTCAAGCCTTGGGGCAACTGCAACATGGGCCAACATCTAAATGCAAGTGAGCGAGAGACCTTAAGCAGGACCTGTCTAGCTGAACTCAGTTAATCCACACAACCACAACATAATAATAACTTATTATTTTAAGGCACTGCATTTTAGAGGGGTCTGTTACACAACAGATCATCAGAAGAGCGGTGTTGGTTTTCTTCTAGAATGAAGCAACTACTTCTTTTAAGCAATTGAGGGTATATTTTTGGGGGTGGGAGATAAGCAATTTTCTAGTTGAGGGTTATTCCTATAAAGGACTGAGGGACTATGAAAATGTACCTATATAAACATTCTTACATTTTGGGGGCTACTTTTCATAATTGGCCATACAGACGTATTATGCTTCAACGCTGATGTTTTATTAAGAAAACAGAGTAGGTTCTCAGCAAAATGATTAGAAAATAAGGAGTCAGTTAACAATAATGCTGTCAAACTATTCTCCTTTTTTAAAGCAATAAACCAAATGTGATTTAGTCCCTCAACAGCCTCAGCATGTCAATAATTTGATTTAATTTTATATTACCTGCCAAATTTCACCTGAGCTGAGAGGGATTTCAGCACTAATGATTCCAAGAAAGAGAATAAAATGCTGGGAAGAGAATGATGTTCCAAAAATACTTGAAGTTTAATTATAAGAAAAAATAATGCTTAGATAAAAAATAAGCTCTTTTCTAGGGAACATCAGAAGGCTAGCACAGATTTTGTCAAATCTCTTCAGGTTTTGGATCTATTGCTTGTTTTTTGTTTAGTTTAGTTTTGTTTTTTTAAAACAATGATCTTAAGGCCAGCCAGGATACTGAATCCTGAAAGAAGAATTTACTGGTATTTAAAATCCTGCACTTTAAAAAAAAATTATTTTTTAATAAATGTATAATGTATTATTAGCCCCAGGGGTACAGGTCTGTGAATCACCAGGTTTACACACTTCACAGCACTCACCATAGCACGTACCCTCCCCAATGTCCATAACCCCACCACCCTTTCCCTACCCCCCTCCTCAGTTTGTTTTGTGACATTAAGAGTCTCTTTTGGTTTGTCTCCCTCCCGATCCCATCTTGTTTCATTTGTTCTAAAATCCTGCCCTTCTAAGCAAAGAGAAGGTAAATATACTTGAAAAAAGCTTTTAAGAACAAGGCAAGAATAAAGGAATTATGGTGCTTGATTACCACACTCCATTCCTGGGGCAATTTGGTTAACTCAAGTTTTCTGCCCTTAAGTCTAACAATAAGATTTAAAAATTATTGCCATTTTGCTAAATAATGGAAATAGTTTCATAACAGTACTTTCATTGTGTCTTTTAAAAAACTCCTAAAAAGACAAAGCAGTTTGTCCACATGGTGACTGTGTTCCTTTCCCTAGTTTATTAAGTCCTAAAAAATTTTATACTGGCTGCATTCATTCATAGACTATGCCACCTGTGGCAGAATGGTTTCCACTGATTCTCGAGATAGGAACTGGGTGAATGCTCCTTTCCCCGCCACTCACAGAGATGTCCATTACAAGAACCAAGAGCAACAGGGGCACCTGGGTGGCTCAGTTGGTTAGGCATCTGACTCTCAACTTCAGCTCAGGTCATATTATCACGGTCATTTTGAGCTCTGCTTGATGGAAAAGAAAAATGTCATGAAACAAAAGGATAAAATTTAAATGAACAGATAAAATCAGAAACTCACTGAAATATTGTAGGAAGAGTACATTGTATACATTTTATAATTTGATGACAAATTAAGATTTTAAAATTGGAGGTTAATTTTCCAATGAAAACTGATGATACAAAAATATTTATAATGACCAAAATTTTAAAAATAAAACAAAGGAAGGGCACCTAGGTGGCTCAGTTGGTCTCTCTTTGGCTTAGGTCATGATCCAGAGGTCCCGGGATGGAGCCCTGCATCAGGTTCCCTGTTCAGTGGGAAGTCTGCTTCTCCCTCTCCCTCTACCCCTGCTTCTCCCTCTCCCTCTACCTCTACCCCTCTCACTCTCTCTCTGTCAAATAAATAAATTAAAAACAAAACAAAACAAAGGAGGTTTTTAATAGCCAACATCATGTTTAAAATAAAAGCTACTTTTCCCCATTCATCCCTGCAGATATGTTGTTTGTCTTTGCCTTAAAATAAGGCAAAATATCACTATATTGCAAAAGCTCAGATGCAGAAGAGTCCTTGTTCAGGGAGTAAAAAAGTCTACCATTGCCCCAATTCAGAAAATACTGGTATTATTAGGAGGTAATCTCAACGTGCTCCCAAACTGATGGATACTTTTTTTTTTTAAGATTTTATTTATTTATTTGACAGAGAGAGATCACACAGGTAGGCAGAGAGGCAGGCAGAGAGGGGAGAGGAGAAGCAGGCTCCCCGCCGAGCAGAGAGCCCGATGTGGGACTCGATCCCAGGACCCTGGGATCATGACCCGAGCCAAAGGCAGCAGCTTAACCCACTGAGCCACCCAGGCGTCCCCTGATGGATACTTTTAAGAAGCAAATTTGAAAGTATTTTCTACAGCAAAGTGAGTTAAGACCAATAATGTCCAGGTCAAAGACTTTCATCTCACCTCAACTATCTCATTTATAAGACTACAAACTGCCCTGAGGTTAAGGGAGGAACCTTGCAAGTTTTAATCTCTTGGTGCATGACACTGAGGAAAGGTGCATTTCTTCAGGAATGTGAAGCCTGCTGAATGACCCCAACCCTCAAGCAGCCAGTGAAATGGTACTGTCCAGCTGTATTTATATATTTAATTTAACACTGTTGGAATAAATGGTGACTATTTAAATACTACTTGAAAAGTACTACTATCCCAGTTCTGTATCCTAATTGAATGGGAGGATAATTACGGTATCTTCAAATATTCAGTGTGTATAGGATAGGTCGGTTGTTGTTGTTTTTTAATTCTAGTATAGTTAGCGTACAGTGTTGCATTAGTTTCAGGTGTATAATATAGTGATCTGACAATTCTATACATTACTCAGGGCTCACTGTGGTAAGTGTACTCCCTTCATCTATGCCCTTACCTACCTCCCCTAGGACAGGCCTTTTTTTCATACTTAACTAACTGTCTAATTTAGAATAGTTTTACACTTAGAGACAAGTTGTGAAGACAGCACAGAATTCCCATATGCTGGACACCTGGGTTCCTCTATTATTAATACCTTACATGAGAATGGTACATTTGTCACAATTAATGAACCGACATTGATAAGATATTTGCATTTCCTTAGTTTTTTTTTTTTTAAGATTTTATTTATTTATTTGATAGACAAAGATCACACAAGTAGGCAGAGAGGCAAGCAGAGAGGGGAGGGGAGAAGCAGGCTCCCCACCAAGCAGAGAGCCCGATGTGGGACTCGATCCCAGGACCCTGGGATCATGACCCGAGCCGAAGGCAGCGGCTTAACCCACTGAGCCACCCAGGCGTCCCCGCATTTCCTGAGTTTTTACCTGGTGTCCTTCTTCCGTTCCAGGATTCCTTCCAAGATACCATATTACATTTAGTTGCCATGTCTACTTATGTTCCTCTTGGCTGTTTCCTGACAGTTTCTCAGGTTTTACTTGTTTTTGATGACCTTGACAGTTTTCAGGAGTACTGGCCAGGTATTTCTGTAGAATGTCCCATAACTGGGCTTTGTTTGATGTTTCTTTTCATGATTCCACTGATGTTATAGGTTTTGGGACAAAGACCACAGAGATAAAATGCCATTCTCATCATATCATTATCAAGGATGTATGCTATCAACATAACTTATTGCTGTTAAGTTTGATCACCGGGCTCAGGTTTCTCTACTGTAAAGTTACCTGTTTTCCCCCATATCCAGAAGGTAGTCTTTCTAAGAAGGTCACCAAGCACAGCCCATGCTTCAGAAGTGGAAAGTTATGCTTTGCCTCCTTAAGGACAGAGCACTACATAGATAATTTGGAATTATTCTGCATGGGAGATTTACAGATTCTTCTCATTTATTTAATCATCTGGATCAGTGTAGACTCATGGATATTTATTGTACAATTTGTTCAAAGTAAATACATTGTTTACTATACCAGATTGATAGCATGATCTAGTACAATAGTATTAATTTTGTTGCTTCAATTGTTTCAGCTTTGGGCATTGAGAGTTCTTTCAGTTGATTCTTGTGTCCCTGTGACATAGCCCACCATTGTGTGTGCATGTGTGGGTGCACGTGGGCACTTCCTAATTTTATAGCACTACAAAATGCTCCAGGATCATCAGATATATTCCCTAGCCCTATAATAAGCCACATATCCAAGGAGTCCTAGTAATTTTTTTGGAGAAAGGTACTAGACACAAGATCTGGGTGGTGGATATGCTTGTTACTACGGGGTATTGCTGCTTCTAGATCCTCTCGGTTGACTGCAAGAAAATGTGTGTGTGTGTGTGTGTGTACACCACATCTCTACGCATGCACATACATTTATAAACATATGTTTGTACATGTGTATCCATATATGTATACAAATATATGCATGCCCACTCATGTATGTGTGTTCACACATATCTATCAATATTTCTACATGTATCCATCTGTATCTACATTGGCTAAACATCAGTTCTTACTGATGTTTCCAGCTCTGATCCACTACCATAGGACGCTGCTGTTTTTGTTTTTGTTTTCAGAGAAAAAGGGCGTTGCACGCATGTGCAGGGGGAGGGGCAGAGAGAGAGAGAGAATCTCCAGCAGGCTCCATGCTCAGCGAGGAGCTGGAGGCAGGGCTTGATCTCATGACTTTGAGACCATGATCTAAGCCAAAATCAAGAGTCTGCGCTTAACTGACTGAATTACTCAGGCGCCCTTCCACAGGATGCTTCTATCCACTTCCCTTGTGTGTTTACAACCTCCCACTCCAGCAGTGAGAAACCTGGCTCCCCAAGCCAGCCACCACTAATTAACTGTAGTGTTTTTAGAACTGTTAATTCTTAGCTCCACAGTGAAGGAGTAGAGTGCTTATATACAGTTACTTTTTCTTACAGTTTTAATAGATTCTATTCATTTCCGAAGTTACATAGGTCAGCACAACCCCCCACCCCCCGCCAACTTCAGTGAGGTTATTTCATGTATTTGTAATTCTGTTAGATTCCTTCATCAGTCAACATTCTACCCTGGACTCCCTGACCTCCTCAGTGTTTTTATAAATTTTCAAACATTAAAGTTCACTCTCTGTTTTTGTAGCATTCTGTGCGTTTTGATGAATGATCAGTGTCACGTATCTACCATTACGGTATCATACAGGATAGTTTCACTACCGAACAGACTCTTAAATACAGAGAACAAACCGGTGGTTACCAGAGCAGGGGATGGTGAAATAAGTAAAGGAAATTAAGAGGTATAAACTTCCACTTATAAGATAAATTAGTCACAGAGATAAAATGTGCAGCACACAGAATATAGTCAGTGACATTGTAATATATTGTTGTAACAGCGTATAGGGACAGATGGGGACTGTGCTTATCCTGGTGGGCACTGAGTAATAGACAAAATAGTAGAATTAGTATGTTGTACACCGGAAACTAATACAACGATGTCAACTATAGTTTAAAAAGAAATCCCCTGTGATTCACCTCATCAACCTTCCTTTTCCAACAAACTCCTGGAAACTACTGATCTGTTTACCACCTCTATGGTTTTCACCTCTATGGTTTTACCTTTTTCTGAATGTCATATACGGAGAATCACACTGTATATACCTTTCAGACTATATTCTTTCACTTAGCATTATGCACACAAGATATATGTTTTTTGCATGGACAGTAGCTCATTCCTTTTTATCACTGAATAATATTCCATTTGTGGATGTAACCAGTTTGTTCATTCATCCATTGAAGGACATCTTGGTGGCTTCCAGTTTTTTGGTGATTATGAATAAAGCTACTACCAATGTTCATGTAAAGATTTTTGTGTGATCAAAGTTATTCTTTTCTTTCTTTCTTTTTTTAAAATTATTTTATTTTTTTTCTTTTTAAGTAATTTCTACACCCTAGGGGTGAATTCACAACCCCGAGGTCAAGAGTTACATGTTCTATCGACTGAGCCAGTCGGGTGATGGGATCATAGGTTTTCAAATCACTTGGGAAAATATTTTAGGACTGTTATTGTTGGACACATGTTAAAACTATGTTTAGTTTTATAAGAGATTGAGTCTAAATTGTTGAGAAAAAAATTATTTCTATGTATATTAGGCATAAACAGTTATGTGATTAATGACTGATTTTATTGATTTTTATTCATCTCTGTATTTCCCAAGAACTATTAAAGTAATTTAAGCAAGTAGCGCATATTTAATCATGAAAAATTTTATTTCAAAAGACAAGAGAATAACAGAAGTAAACCAAATCCAATATCTATGTATTGTTTATCTGGTTTCACTAGGTCACCAGTTCCCAGCCAGCCGATTCTTTGGTATTAATTTACACACTGTGGGTGTTAAGACATCACATAGACTGTGAAGCATTTCACTATAATGAGATTCTCTGTTCTTTCCTAACAGCTAGTGCTCCCTGACATTCTTTTCCAGGAGAAGTCAAGGAACCCGGCTTAGCATTTGAGAAATCCAGGTTCAATGTCAGTGCTGCTGTACCTCGCTTCTGATAATGAACTTCCTGCTTTGTTTCTAAGACCAGTCTTTACTTCATTCTCCAGTTCCAATCAAAAGATCCCTATCTTGTTTCTGGTCTAAGTGCCCTCAACTGTACAAATCCATCAAGTATTTTAAAAAAAAAAAAAGTTTGTCTCCAATTAAGCAATCCCTGAAATGATCAAGTTATGAGAAGAAGTCTGTCAGTAAATGAAAATCTGTAGTATAACATCACACGCTGACAGGAAAAAAAAATGGAGTCAGCTCATTACATTTCGGAAAGTATCGCTGTCATTACCAATTGTTTTAATTTTCAAAGGAGGAGGAAATTTGGCATCACTTCTCATACAGAGCACCGAGGATATAAATTAAATTAGACTTATTATGAACATAAAGCAGGCAGTTACAATGGCATCTTCATATAGCTATCATAATGCTGACAAGCTAAAACAATACATCCTCCACTCTCCAAAGACGATACATTGATTTTTTATGCCTGGTTATTTATTTCCATCTTTTCTGAATGACAGGTATAGAATCCCTGGTTAGAATCACCATGAGCTTTTTAAAAATAAATCATGGGGTTGGCAAATCCTGTATTTCTGTTAATACTGGGTATGATTTGTTCACAAATAAAGTCCATAAGAAGAGCAAGACCTTATCAAAGTCCAGACTGGGAAACATTACTGTGTCTTTTGATGTTCTCACCTCCAGGACATAAATCATTAATTTCGAGTGAGGTCACCTCACCCAGTTTGCCAACTGATGAGTGAAACTTACATGCGTTGGTTTTATTTTTAGCATCGCATAGGAGATAAGACAGAAATGTGAACAACGTGCAGAAAAGGCACACCGCTGTGTTTTAGTTGTGGGCGCTCTAATAACGGTGGACAGGCCTCTGGCAGTTCCCTCAGTTGTTACTCATCTCCCCTCATTCTGTTGTTGAAACTGTGCCATTTGGGTAAAAAAGTGCCCGTGTTTCTGTGAGATAAATAAATCAGGGCATCGAGAACGACCGTGTGGACCAGACAGAATCAGGCTTTGAAAAGGGCTCCTTTCCACTTTCTACTGAAATATCAGGGTACAGTTCCGGAGGAAGAGGCCAACAATCGAACTTTCGGTACTGTTTGTGTTCCCTCTACTTGCCAAAGTTAAACTGGGAATGTTTCAGAGGATCCATTAGAAGCTTATCCTTTCCCCGGCAAGCGAAGGTCAAGAGTAACTGTTCCACCACTTTTAGCCAGCACTTGGCCTCTGAGGAAAGCATATTTAAAAGCAATCACATTTTGCAACAATGCTGAGAAAAGGGAAGCCATTATCAACACCCCCAATCTTTAAATTAGCCGAGCGGAGGTCTGTTCTATTTATTCTGTAGTTAGAAATGCCGCAAACTGGCTAAAGCCTGTGGCTCTCTGTCAACCAGAAATTAACGTGGTGACGGCAACAAAACAAAACAAAAACAAAAACCCGCAGTTAAAACATACCAACCAACTTCAGCCTCCCCACCCACTCATTATTCATGCCACGTCTCCCTGCTTAGCTCTCGCCCTTCTGTTGCTTGAAATCCCTTTCCCAACCTCATCTGCCTGTGAAAACTTGCTTTCCCTCAAGGCCCTGAGGCAAGACCTGCTCTGTCGAATCTTCTCGGCCATCCCAGTAAGGGTCACCCACCCGTGCCATGCTGCTTCTCCCCCAAGACTCTGTTAGAGACTTAAACAGTGTATCTCTCGGTCTCCTGGTGTTTTCCGAGAGTTTCAACTGGGCCTCATCAATCCTCATGTTTTTTCCGTGCCCCAGACAATGCCTAGCTGCCAGTGAGAGTTGAGTCCGTTGAAATAGGGATTTATTCAAGAAGTAAGTTGTACCGGGACCCTAAGACTGTTCGTCCACATATGGTCAATTCAGTGTATTAATATGGGAAAGAGAAAAAGTCATTCGAAATAGGATTTCAGTCACAGTTTGCCATGCCTGGCATTTTACAGTGGTCGCTCTAACACCCACCTCTGATTCACCGACGTCTGAGTCTACAGAGTATACACTTGACGCCCCTTCCTCGAGGGAGAATGAAGGGCGCCATGAGGACATACGTTGGCCTTACTTGTGTTTCTACCGTGGAACAACAATGAGCCTGAGGAAGGCATCCAGGTGTCCTCTGAATGAGTAACAACAATAATCACCATCATTTGCACTGCACGTTGTGTTTACAAAGCACTTCTGTGGACATTCTTTTATTCCCATGATGTTCTGTTCCTGAATCAGGAACTGTGCTTCCGACGACACTTGAAACTGAGAAGGCTGATTCGACAAATCCCTCATCCTTAGAGAATTAAACTCTACTTCTGTTCTGCTCTAAAACAAATCACCCCAGTGCCAGAAGAATCTGTAAGACCTTGAATGTGCCTAGCTCCAGAAGCACAAAAAGGACGTCTTCCAAGAAAGATGAAGAGGTAGCACTCTTCCCCCCCCCGATTGCTTCTACGCCGCAATAAACATAGTAAAAGGGAATGATACTACCCAAACCCTCCCGTCAAAGAGCTGTTATTCCCTTAAGAAACTAAAAGGTTGGGGTGCCTGGGTGGCTCAGTCATTAAGCACCTGCCTTCAGCTCAGGTGATCCCACGGTCCTGGGATAGAGCCTGGTATCAGGCTCCCTATTCAGCAGGAATCCTGCTTCTCCCTCTCTCACTCCCCCTGCTTGTGTTTCCTCTCTCGTTGTGTCTCTCTCTGTCAATAAAATAAAATAAAATAAAATAACTAAAAGGTTCAGGCAATCCTCTAGTTTTGCAGAAGAACCAGAGGCTGCTGTCAACATCATATGCACGAGAGAAGAAGGAATTAGAATGGGGGTCCTTGAGTTGGAAGCAGGTGAACTTTGGGGAGGGGTCTTGTGCTAACATGACTGCTTCCGAAACTGCTCTAGAAAGAGGCTTCTCTTGTCTAAAGTCAGATACCCTCAAACCACTCTCCATCTTCACTTTGGTCTGGGAACCTTTAGTCCTACTGAATTTCCATAAACCAAAAATTCCCTACCTCAAGTCCAGATGTCCCCCACAACCCACCCAATTCTAGCCCCAGCCCGAGCTCCAGTCCAACCTCTACCTGGAAGGAGGGAGGGGAGAGAGAAGAGGTACTTCACAGAGCTTGACCCCTTGTCTGGAATATCAGCTTTACTCTTGTCAGTTTATCTTACCTTATTCTCAAGATTGCTAAGTGTGTTTAAATAACTTAGGACATTGGGACAACTCAAAGTCATTGTCTTTTGCTATTATATTAGCTGCTCTGTAGAGTCATAGAAGTAAACACGGATGTATTTGTTAAAAAGGAGAGTTTAAGTGGACTCATAGAGAGAGTTGTCCCAACTAGGAGAATGCCTTCATTGGAATGTCTATAGCTTAGTATAATAAACATTATTGATTCAAAGTTTACAGTGTTCATTCACATAAGTTTATTTCTTACAGGTATGCTCTAAAACTTAGAGTAACATGGTGCTTGTGGTCTTGAGCACTTGGCCTTCCTATTGACTTATAGTTACAAACGGAATCACAGACTCGTCCCCGGTTTCTGACTGCCCATCACTACAGTGCTTTGGAGAACCCTGGCTGCCCACAGGGAACTGCTTGAGCTGTGAGGCAGGGTGACTTGCCGATTCTCGCCAGCTGGAAGCCACTGCTCCAGAGAGAGCTCTCAGTGATTTCTGGGGCATTTCCTCTAATCAAAGATATCTCCTAATCTCCAAGTTTTCAATTCTGGAATTGGATGCTCTGATATTCATTGGAAATCTAATGCACTGGAGAGACAGACGGAAGCTCTCACAAACTCAGCAAGCAGGAGGAGGATGTAGCCACACTAAGTCTGATTCCACTCTCCTTTCCTGCTAAAACCTACTAGAACATTCTTTTTATAGTGTCATTTGATTGTGCTCAGGAAGTGATGACTTAGACAAATACGTCTCACATCAGTCCTCAACCCTATGGATAAGGATGAAGTCCAAAGCTCACCTAACCATGAGAAAGGTGATAGGATACAGAAGAATCTTCTCACTCATACAAAGATATCTGGAAATAGTGACTCAAAAACCATTGTAATATATGTAAATCTAGGAAATAAATATGAAAAAAAAAACCCTCCATAATCAACGAATTTTTTTAGCTCCTAAGAGGATAGCTTAAGAAGGACAGATGTTAAGGAAAACAAGACAATGTTTGAGCAAATAGTAAGAGGGAGCACTTTAAAACTCAAACTGGAATGTCTTTCATTAGTCAAGATATTTACTTTGGAGAAGGAAGGGACTGAATACTGCCAACTCTGGAGTAAATTACCTATTAAATCATTTATATGTAGTTAACCTACATAAATGAAGTTGGATGATCCCTAAGCTTTCTTCTACTGCCTTTTGTTAAGTAACATCAGAAAATGACAGAAAACTGAGGATATTTAAGATAATGAGGAAAATGATATAACCCCACTTACATTACAGATTCCCAAGTAGTCAAAATCTGAGCTTTGCTATTATCATTTCCCTTTTCAAAAATTAACTTCAGATCACACAAATAAGATACTCCTATTTTCTTTAAATAATTAAAACCATTAAGTTGAAGGGTAAAAAAAAAATCCCCTTTTATCACCGCATACAATTCCTTCTCATCCTTCCTACGTAATCCAGCTCCACTGCTGACACTGGCCAACAACAGCATTTTCTATGCCAGAAACCATGTTGACTTACAAGCATAGCTTCTTTAATTTTCACAATTTCCTGCTAAAGTGGGTTCAATTATCACCCCCATTTTGCAGAGGAGGAAACTGAGCTTTGGCATGACTACATCCCCATTACCCAGGTAGCTACCGTTAATGGTTTGGGACACATCCACTCAGGTTTCTCTATAAGTCCCTATACATCTATAAGCATTCACAGAAAATGTAGCGTGTTGCTATTCTGTTTTATCAGAAAAACCTTGCAGCTTTCTCCATGACAGTTCCTAAAGCTCTACCTCCTTCTTTTCTACTTGCTGTCTAGTATATTATAGCTGTACCATTCTCCTATGGACAAGAATGAAGGTTATTTCCAGTTTTTCAGTAGAAATGGTGCTCAAGTGAACAGTCTTGTGCAAGCTCCCTCATGCACACAGACAGCTGCTTTGGGTGCATACCAAGATGTGGAAGTGCTGGGTCATGGGCGTGCATGTTCTAATTTTAATAGATACTGCTACGTTGTCCTCCAAGATGTCGGCCACCAGCATGTGAATACTTATTTTCCTACAACCATGCCAAAATCTGATCTTATCAAAGCTTCGAATTTTTTGCCAGTCTAAGGAATCATGTTTTAATTTGCAATTTCCTGATTAAAACAGAAGTTATATTAGGCAATGCCATCCGGACTGGTAATTAAATGGTAAAGTGAGTTAAAGCAGGACAAGATAAAAATGTAAATATACATTAAGCATATGATTTTATTTTAAAATATAGGAATGTTCATTTCCTCTCATCTTTTGATGTAGGAGCAAGGCTTCTGCCTTAAGTAAGGAACCACATACAGAGGCTCCATGTGTACCTCTTGGACTAATCACACCCTTTTTTTTTTTTTTTTTTTTTAAGATTTCATTCATCCGTTTGACAGAGAGGGAGAGCTAGTGAGAGAGGGAACACAAGCAGGGGGAGTGGGAGAGGGAGAAGCAGACTTCCGCTGAGCAAGGAGCCCGATGCGGGCTCGATCCCAGGACTCTGGGATCATGACCTGAGCTGAAGGCTGAGTAACAACTCGCTGAAGGCGAGTAACAACTGAGCCTCCCAGGAACCCCTAATCACATCCTTAAAAGCACATCTAAGATTCCCTGGTTTGGCTTCCTAACTGAAGTGAGAATGTAAAGATGTTGTGAAATAATCTGAGTGCAGAATTTAATTTAATCTAATTTAACAGCAAGCTTTTTAGTATGTGCCTTCATCAAGACTTTCTAAAGCATTTAATTTAATTTTCAATGAAACAGCTCTTCTTTCCACACTTGCGTTTCAGTGGTTTACATATTACTTAATAAATTACATAATTACAATGACATTCAACCAGTATAAACAGATTTGGGAACCATCACACAGGCTCTTAGAAAACACATTTAACTGCGGGAGCATAGGCACAGGGGTGTTCTAGACAGGAGCCCAAAAGCGAATCAAGTGAGCATGCCGTGGGCAGCAGTCAGAATCTTTTGGAGAGGGATTTATGAGAATCTTCTTATGCAGTGAGTTGGATAGAGAGTATCCATTGTACCAGTGATGTGGAACATCTTTTCATATGCTTATTGCCCAATATTCTCTACTGTGAACCATCTGTTTCTGTTCATTTCATGTACCTGCTTTTCCCGTGGATTATCTTTTTCTTAATTATTTATAAGCGTTCTTTAAAAACCTCATATTGATTAACCTTTTGCCTTTTAGAGGTCATAAATATTTTCTCCCAGTCTGTTGCCTATTAACTACTTTTTTGTAGTTATTCTGTTTCACAGAAGCATTTAATTTTAATCTAATGAAATAAACTACTTTTCTTTCTTCTTAGCTTTTGCTATTCATTTTCTAGGTCTTGTTTAAGAAAAACTTCCCTTTGCTAAGATTCTGAACATACTTTTTGATGTTTCTTCTAATACGTCAATCGTTTTGCTATTAGCAGGCCCCAGATGAGGAACTCAAAGTTCAGAAGTTTTAGATGTTTGACCAAAATGATAAAGCTAGAAACAATGAAGGTTGGATCTCGACTGAGACATAGCTCTATGTGATCAAAGCCAATGCAACAATTTCATATCACCTTCCTGAAGAAGGAATTAAAGTCTGAGAGAACTAAAGTGGAATATACAGATGTCTAACAATGATGAAAATTGGGACAAATGCACATCTCTGCACTGAGAATACACAAAGGACTGACGTATAAAGGATTCATCAACCTCAGAAAAGCAGCAGCATCTCCTCCGTCCATAGAAACTGTGGCCAAAGGGCTTGAGCGACTGGAGATCTGAACACTCCTGAGGAACTAAGCGGTGCCAACTGCTGTTACTCAGAGGTCCAGCTGCTCCTGTTCACTCATTCATCCATCCATTCCAGCAAACAAAAACACACCGAACACCCAACACGTCCCAGGTGATGCTCCCAAGCTCCACACCCTCATTTTTGTCCTTTGCTAGATTCCCCCACACGGATGTTCTGCAAGTTCCTACAGCTTGGCTTACTCAAAACCAACCCTACATCCACAGTGTGCCTTGCCTTGCATTCTTATGGTCATTCAGGTCACATGCCTTTGGTCTGCTACCAGAAAGTGAGCTCTCTCGGGTGAGATTCATGCCTGATGCACCTCTGAGTCCTCCAAAGCGCAGAGTCTAAGGACCCAGGCCATACGGGCTTTCTTTACTGGACTCATTACATTTCTCTGTGATCAGTGGCTTCACTTTCTCTCTCGTGGACTACCCTGTGATATTTTTTAAGGGTGAATGAAATGAAAGGGAGGGAAGGAAAAAACATCTTGTATTTTTATCAAACCTTATCTTCCTAAGTGATTTTCCCATTTCATTTAGGGTCATTATTTATTCTCACATCCACCAGTCCTCTTCCCCCCATTGCCATGGGCATTATTATGATCTTCCGATTCCTCTGCCTTCCTTTAATATCTATAATATTAGCTAGTTAAATCTTGTTGCTTCTACTGCAACTTTGTCCAAATCTTTTCTGTTCTCTTGGCCACCATCTTGCTTCAGGCTCTCTGTCTCTTGTAAAAGCTATTATAAATGGTCTCCAACCTGGGTACCCCACACCGATTCATACGACACCCACTGCTGCCTCATAAACTTTCCTGATTCATGCTCTCATTCTTTGCTTGAAACCTTCATAGTTCCCTTCGATCCATGGAATTCACTCAGACCTCTCCGCTAGACTTGAAGGCTCTACATAACACGCCATCTACATTTTGGCTGTAATGTCCCACCGCTGTCCTACTGACACCTTCTCCTTCTTCCCTTGTACCCCCCAATCAAACAGGACTACACACTTTGCATTAAATACACCTTGCATTTTCCATCTCTGTCACTTCTGCCTGGGCCAGTCTTCCTCATTCTATCCTTCGAGGCCCATTGCAAAGACCAGCTGTTTCGTGAAGTAGGTCCAGACATCCCAACAGCCAGGATGGCTGCCTCCTTTGGTATCAGCAGCACTTTGTATTGCCTTCTTGGAATCAATTTTGTTTGCTTGATGCATTTAATCCTGTTTTATTTATAGTCCTTTGGTATTTACTTTGTTTACTGCCATAAAGTACCTTAAGGTAAGGGTCAGTGGTTTCCTTATTTTGTGTTTTTGGCAAAGTCTAGTACAGAGCCTTGTACCTACAGGCAATCAATCAAATATTTGTTGGAGCTGAACTGTTCTCTAAACTTTGCTGTAAGCTCTTTGAGGACAGTGACTTTAAGTATTGCTGTGTCTCTTGATGCAACTAAGGGCCTTATACATAACAGGTGATTGAAACATATTTATTTACATAACTTCCCAGTTGCAGAGCAAGATTTTTCAAAATACATGTAATACTGGCATTAACCTAAAATATTCACTTAGAAATCTCTCACCAATTAACACAAAAGAAAAAGGAAAGAAACACTGACCCTAACATTCTTTTCCTTTAGTTTTATATGATAATGCCTAACTCGTACTAGGTGCTTATCATGTGCCAGACTTTGTACTCCAAGCCCTACAATGCTCATCTCATGTAGTCCTCACCCCAGCACCACGAGGCCCTGCCTTTTCCCCACTTGATGGGCAAAAGGTGCAGGGAAGTGAAGTAACTTGACCCCACACTGAACAAGTGGCAGAGCTGAGATTTGAACTCAGGCAGTTTCTGCCTCCAGAGCCCATGGTTGTCACCATCATGGCATACTATCTGGACTGAGCTTACTGACCCCTTAATTTTAACAGTTGGAGTTAAAAGGGGAAAAAAAAAGCTTCTAAAAATACTAAAAACAAGAACTTCTTGTCTTTTAAAAGATTATTTTAATGGACAGAAAAAAAAATTGTTACATCTGTTTCATCCAACTCAATGTAAACTTCAAATTTATGAGGCCTATTTGTTTTTTCTCAAACAACATACAAGGTCCATACTCAACTATGCATCCCAAAGGACAGAAGAGATGAAAAATAATATACTAGCAGACAACTGAAAAGTCATTTAATTTTGGAAAGCTATCTAGAAAGCTCAGAATCAAAGAAAACCACTTACTCCCCCTTCTCCATGCAAGTCTTTATACACTCGATAACTCTTGTTGGTGGTCTGGACTCTGATTGGTTGGCAGACAAGGGGTGTGAGGGTTGTCACAGAGAGTCTACAAGTTAAAAAACAACAACAAAAAAACAACAACCCAGAAATGTCTCTCTTTGAATTTTCATTCAGTCTGCATAGAAAAGCACTTGTGCCAATTTTGGCCAAGTGCTGGAAAAGAATATATTAGCACCAAGGAGCTGAGAGACTGCGAAATTGGAGAGAAGGAAAAAGTTGTAACGGCCTTAAATATGATGAGGGCACATTGAGGAAAAAGTCATACACTGTAAGATATAAGTCATTGCTTCCCTTAGGATTTCAGAGATACAAGTATGCTAAGCAGGGGTGGACTCTAGTGTTAAATCCCAGAAATATCACTGCCAGCCCAATCACCAGTGTCTCTTCAGCCTCCAATGGAAATATTAAAGATGAGATTTATTAACTCCAGCTGAAATTATATGAAGCAAGGACAAAGTCTGATCTTTAGTAAAATGAAGCAGAAAAATACCAACTGATGCTTCAACTCCTTGGGTCATTTATTTCTCTACTCAGAAAAAAATCACGTAAAAAGTCAGATCATGGTAACTTCCACTATTCATTGTAGCTACTGTTTTCTAGATCTAAGTGCTAATGTTAAAAACAGAGCACACATATGATGAATCTCTGTGACTCAAGCAATACATTAAGTTCCAAATCCCATTTATGAAGCAAAATTTTATTACAGAGTATTTCCACTCTTTCATAATGATCTAAAGTACTTAGTTGTTAGTGACTTCAGTATCTCAAGGTGTTGATCGGATGTTCAGAGAAGAACAGAGGAGAAAAGAATTAGCCCATTATGTTCAATAATGTATCATGGAAAATGACAGCCTGAAATACTCATGAGCACCAGCCACTTCCCTCTGCTGTAGCAGAAATCACAAAAACAAAAACAAAGCACATAATGGAAAAAGGAGTTTAACGCAAATGAAAACACCTTATGACGTTTCAAGCTTCTTAAAAATACATCCACTCAAACATGAAAAGCAGAGCAAATAATTAACCTCAAAATCAAATACAAAAACAATGTTGCTCTAACACAACTGAATAAATGCAAATTCATAACAGTTTGTAACTTTTTTTTAAGAAATCAGCAAAAACGGCATTAACTAAATGTTTTCACAGAGATGGAACATTAAGTTTTAATACATCTACTGATTTGCATGAGAGAAAGAGGCTCCTAACTTTGTTTCAGACCACCACAGCTCTCACATTCGCTCAGAAGCCCCAATACCCTTAACACTGTGAAGGTGAAGTGCCGACTATTTTGGTAGAGACCTATCTTTTTTTTTTTTTTTTTTTTGAGATTTTTATTTTAAGCATTAGGTTTGATATATGGAAAAAGTAATGACAAGATGGGATTTATATTTATGTAGGTAACACAGAAAATGAAATTCAGAGCTGGACAGAGTGACCGATCAAGTGATATAAAATAGAAATTACGGCCAGCCAGGCTCAGATTAAAAAACTGATGAGCGATCTCAGCCTATAACTTACGAAGACAGAGAGAGAAGCTAAGAGAATGTCAGTTAGTTTTGTAAGTTAGGTTAATTTTGTTTCAGATTTTAGAGAGGAATTGTACCATTAAATGTTAAACTTTTAAAGCACTATTTCTTAGGTGCCTTCAGAGTAACTCATTATGACCTCATAATTTTGTAATATCTTCCAACATATTTGAAACTTCAGGGACAGCATTTTTTTTTTTAAGATTTTATTTATTTATTTGTCAGAGAAAGGGAGAGAGAGCAAGCGAGCACAGGCAGACAGAGAGGCAGGCAGAGGCAGAGGGAGAAGCAGGCTCTTTGCAGAGCAAGGAGCCCGATGTGGGACTCGACCCCAGGACGCTGGGATCATGACCTGAGGTGAAGGCAGCTGCTTAACCAACTGAGCCACCCAGGCGTCCCGACAGCATATTTAAAAAAAAATTTTTTTTTTTTAATTTGTCAGAGAGAGAGAGCGAGCACAGGCAGACAGAGTGGTAGGCAGAGGCAGAGGGAGAAGCAGGCTCCCTGCCGAGCAAGGAGCCCGATGTGGGACTCGATCCCAGGACGCTGGGATCATGACCTGAGCCGAAGGCAGCTGCTTAACCAACTGAGCCACCCAGGCGTCCCCTGACAGCATATTTTAATACTGGAATTAAACTGAGAAAGAAGTTTGTTTCAAAATAACTTTCACTTTACTTGCTTCCAACATTAATTTGTTATAATAGTAGTTATAGAAATCTCTACCCAGGGGGTGGATGACCTGCTCTCTGAAATGGACATTATATAAGTATGGTAGAGACCTATCTTAAAAGTACATCATTTTCCTCTCCAAGACAACTTTATCCACAACACTCCGTGTCCTGAGTACTGAAGATAAGATGTTCATTCTAAGAGTGAAAGAGGTGGAGGAAAAAAAAACAACAGATGAGTCCTCCCCTCAATAAATCTCAATCCTACCTCACGCCTTTTCCTTCACATTTAACCATTTTAAGACGCTAATAATTTCACCATATTTCCCCCTGGAGTGTTCTCTATCAAGATTAAAAAAGGGCTTATTCAGGAACAAACAGGATACAGGAGTGATGGAGCGGCTTCCAGGCAAGCTATAAAAAGCAACAGCATTTTCAAGAAATCTCCTGCCGGTGTGTAAGTTACAGCTGAAACAGGCAGTGCAGATTACAATGGTGTCACCAAAATTCACCGTTATATGAGAAATGCAATCTTACCAAGTTTTCTTGGTTCCTGGCTGCTATTTTCTGCTCCTCTTCTGCCCCATTTTTCATGTACTTGACCTCTTCCACCGGTTTGATCCTATACTCGTCTGAGCACCAAAAAAAGAAAAGACATTTTATAACTTTTTCACAGCAGTAGAAAAGTGTCACTGAGAAAAGCCCCCAGGAGCGTAATTTGTCAGCGCCCTTTCCCTGCAGCCTTTGTATGTGGTTCATTTGAAACAATCTGGAAGACACTTAAGCAGCCTCTTTCTAGAAGGTGCTCTCCTCTGCCCATTGGAAAGAGCCCGGCACCATGAAGGCAGCTAATGAATGTGGCATTGCCTGGTCCTTTCCCAGACAGTAAAGGGCAGCAGAGGAAACAGAAGTCATTCTGCCTTTAAAGACTATCTGGAAACGACACAAAACAGGGCATTTCACATAATGGTCTAAGGAAGTTTCTTCTCCATGAGAACATTAGTCCAAAATGCCTGTGGCAGCAACTGTCAGCAATACACACACACCTTAATTCCCCTCTTTTGCAAAAATGAAATATTGCTTAAGACTAAAGAGTTTAACTAGACCAACAAATAGATACCAAAAATAGGGGACTGAAATTTTCCTATTTGTGACCCCTATATTAAACGTGGAGCCGTCTGCAATCACTTCATATGCTGCACACATATGTGTGCATATGTGCACACACACACACACACACTTTAATCTCTGTACAGTCACAGGCATGAAGAGCCACAGGATTTAAGGGAGCTCATATGTATATCACTGCAGACTGGAGAGGTCGTGGGCCTCTAGGTAATGGAATCTCGACTTCCCAACAGCCAGAGAGAGAGAGTACAATAAATCTCAGTCTCGTATATAGCACAGGACCAACGGGAAAACGTGCAGCTATTGCTCTTCTCCGGGACAGCGGTCTGGTAATGATGATGACGCTTCCGTCAGATTCCCGTCAACAGGAAATGACTTGGGAACCCTAAGGTCCAAATAGGTGTGACTTCGAGTCATCTTTAATTTGTTGGAAAAATCACAGAAACTGTGCAAGTGGAAAATGCCACCAATCAACAAACTGATGGTTGCCTAGCATAGGCATGGAATAATGCCCATGACGGTCTACCTGAAAGACAGATGTTTATCGCCAAGGGAGTTTGCATTTCAGTCCAAGAAGTTGTAATGTAATAACCCTCAACACACTATCTCCTTCCCCCAAGAGGTTTGCTAATGTAACATTTCCCCAAGTAATTGTACCGTTCAAATGTTTCTCAAAATGATCATCCTTAGGAAAGTAGTACGTTTGCATGTATCTGAATAAAGATTCTGTGTTCATGGCTATGCCAATTGCTTTTTTTCTACCTGACAATTCAAGGTAGTTATTGATTCTGATTCTTTCTGAGGAAATTAGAAAGACCAGTGTGAGGTTACAGTAGTGAGCCCTTCAGGAATACGGAGTCCTAAATGTATGATAGTTAATCGGCGAACTCCGATCCACAGTCACAACACAGAAGAATTTCACATTCCAATTTGGCTTTAAGAGGAAAAAAATAAAAGTAAATGAACAAAATAGACACATTTAATTAAGGATTACTTACTCAGAAGTTAGAAAAGCACTTGTGAATTACAAAAAAAAAAGACATTGACAAATTATGCCTCCAATATAAATACAGAGATAAAAATAAAGGTTAAAAAAAAAAAGCTACAGGGGCGGCTGGGTGGCTCAGTGGGTTAATGCCTCTGCCTTCGGCTCAGGTCATGATCTCAGGGTCCTGGGATCGAGCCCCGCATCGGGCTCTCTGCTCAGTGGGGAGCCTGCTTCCTCCTCTCTCTCTCTGCCTGCCTCTCTGCCAACTTGTGATCTCTGTTTGTCAAATAAATAAATAAAATCTTAAAAAAAAAAAAAAAGCTACAGATGAGCCTCCCTAACTTCGATTTGGGGTGTTAATATTTATAAACCATGGCTCACTTGGATAAATACTAACATTTCACTGGACTAAATTGTGATCTTAATTACTTCTGGTCTCTATTTGCATATAAATTATACAGTAACGCACATATTTTTTAAACTTAATTTCAGTGGATTTCTATGATTCTCTGTAGG